>WHUZ01000148.1:0-80188 GCA_015179045.1 Kalaharituber pfeilii | reverse complement strand
AACGGCTTACCTCCAACGTACCCCGTAATAGGTGGCATATGAAATTAAAGCCCTAAGGTAGTAACAGATGGCTAGAGGTTAATATATAGAGAGTTTGGGATATACTCTACTAAGGAGAAAGTAATATTATGATGGTATAAATATAGCAGTATACAAGCATACCTAGAGCAGAGCTAAAATATAGTAAGCTATGAGGTCATGTGACTAGCCTACCTCTGCTATGCCTAAAGACCTGGCATGAACTGGTACCAAGAGCCTATATATATAGATACTCCTATATATCCTAACTATACTACTAGAAGTTACTGGTAGTTCTATCTTTTGGTACAACGATTTGCAAGACAGTTAGTTACAACTTATAACATCTTCTAACTTAGTATATTAATTTAGCTTAACTTATTAGTTATTAAACAAAATAATATTATTATATATATAGGTAGACTATAATATAATAATATAATTTATAAGAAGGTAATACAATACGTAGTAGAAGAATAAGAATAGCAGGACAAGTACTATAGAAGAAAAATAATAGTACAAATGGAGGTAGTAATAGAATGGAGGTATAGAGAAAGGTAACAAGGAGAGGAGTTAAGCGACTCTATAGTATTAAGTGGGTACAGGTTTCTATAGACTATATATATAGAAAGCAAGACAACTATACCCAAATGATAGACAACAAACTTGTATAGTTTTATAAAGAAAAGATGAAGTAAAATAAGCTGTATATAAGTTTGAAATAAATTTCAGCTGAATATGATATCTAAAGTAATTCTAAGAATAAATAAAAGAATTAATATATGAGATAAATATAGCAACTATCTATGTAAATGATATATGAAATAAAAATAAGGAAGAATTTTTCTATCAAGACTAATTCTAGGCAGAGGATTCATCTATATTTCTTTATCAAAATTATCATACAAAAATACTGATTTAATATCTAATTGCTTCAAAAAGAAGTTTGATTGAACAGCTATTGTTACAGGCATAATCATTCTTATGCTATAACACTGTCTTGTTTAAGTGTCGTCAAAAGGTACTACCAACTATAAAGCCTACCAGTTGGAAGTTTAGCTAACCCGATACTAGTTAGGTCTGTGATAGTGGAACTTCTTTGGTTAAGAAGTAAGTAACTACTAAGATTAGCAATCTTGATTACTAACTCTTCCGGCAGCTCCTGTTATACTATTCATTGCACGATAACCTTTTCTTATTTTCTTATATGATCGATCTTTGCATAGGGATCGAAGTTATGATGGTATTTTTAGATAGAGGCTTAACAACGTGACCCACGAGAGGGTAATACGATGCGTAGCGGAAGAATAAGGATAGCGGGGCAAGCGCTATAGAGGAAAGATAATGGTACAAACGGAGGCAGCAATGGAGTGGAGGCACGGAGGAAGGTAACGAGGAGAGGAGTTGAGCGACTCTATGGTATTAAGTGGGTGCGGGTTTCCGCAGACTATATACACAGAAAGCAAGACGACTATACCCAAATGGTAGCCGTAGATATAGGCAACAAACTTGTACAGTTTCGTAAAGAAAAGACGAAGTAACACAAGCTGTATGCGAGTTCGAAACAAATCCCAGCTGAATGTGATATCTGAAGTAATTCTGTAAATAAATGAAAGAATTACAATATACGAGATAACCATAGCAACCATCCATGTAAACGACATGTGAAACGAAGATAAGAAAGAATTAAGCCAATAAAACATTAACAGAACGTGTATGTCGTGATAATAGAAGGCGGGATCAGACTGTCCGTTTTGACACTCTCTCTCAGACTGAATTCCGTATTCGATTGTAATGAATGTGATGGTCAGTAGGCTTCAGTCCTTTAGTCAACAGGTCTGCCGGATTTTCGTTGGTAGAGACGTAATCTAAAGTAAAGAGTTTTTTCGCAAACTTTTCTCGTGTGTAATAGTAGTGAATATCAATGTGCTTTGATTGAAAGGAAAGCTTGGGATGCTGTGCGAGATTAATACCAGAGGTACTGTCGCAGTGAACTTTGATATCAAGTTGTCGATTGAACTCCTTGAATCCATTCATGTACCAGATCGCTTGTCGAGTTGTATGAGACAAGGCAACATATTCTGCCTCGCAGGTCGAGAGAGCAACAGTAGTCTGGAGCTTCGACCACCAGGAAATAGTGCAATTGTTTAACATGAAAACATATCCAGAACGAGAACGACGAGTATCCAAGCATGCAGCATAATCAGAATCACTAAAACCATGTAAAACAAGAGGAGAAGAACCTTTTGGATATATAAGAGAGTAGTTGCGTGTAGCAGAAACATAACGAAAAACTCGTTTAGCAGCAGTATGATGACATTGAAGAGGATGAGAAGAAAATTGAGAGAGAAAGGAAACAGATTGAGCTAAGTCAGGTCGAGTACAGGTAACAAGATACATCAGAGAACCAATCATTTGCTGGTAGAGTTGCTGTTGATAAGGTTCGTCATCCGGAGAAGCTCTGTGGAGCTTGTTTTTCGGGTCGATGGGGGTTGAAACGTGTCGACATTGAGACATACCGAAACGTTCAAGTATATCGTTGATATAGAATTCCTGTGAGAGTTCGATTGCTCTCTCTGTTTGTTTGATTTCGATTCCTAATAACCATTGGAGATTGCCTTTTACAGCAACCTGAAAGTGTGATTGTAGATGCGCAGTTAAGCGATCTAAATCTGTTTTCAGTCCCACAATAGTCATGTCGTCAACATAAACAACAAGAAATGACTTGCTATCAGCAGTTATGAAGACACACGGATCGAACATCGTTGATTTGTACCCTATTTCAGCAAGCACGTTGGACAGCTTTGAGAACCATTGAAGGGGTGCTTGCTTTAAGCCATATAAGGCTTTTCGAAGTCGAAGAATTTTCCCATCAAGACCAATCCCAGGCGGAGGATTCATCCATATTTCTTCGTCAAGATCGCCATACAAGAATGCTGATTTAATATCCAATTGCTTCAAAAGGAGGTTCGATTGAGCGGCTATAGCAATGATTAAGCATAAGGAGTCGTATCGCGTAACTGGAGTGAACGTTTCGTCATAATCAATTCCGGAAATTTGTGCATAGCCTTTAACTACTAATCGAGCTTTGTAGCGTTCAACAGTCCCGTCAGCATTGCATTTTATTTTGAAGACCCAGCGAGAGTTAATAGGTTTTCGAGAAGAGGGCAACTCAGACATGTCATGTACCGTCCAGGTACCAGCATCAACAATTGAACTGTACTCCTCAGCTATTGCTTGTGACCACTTGTCCATGTCAGACGAATTCATCGCTTCGGTATAAGTTGTAGGTTCAATAGATACATACGACTTTTCCTTGCCCTTGTATGAGCCACCAGGACCGTAAGAGGAGGGATCAAACCGTTCAGGTGCTTTTCTCTCTCTCTTTCCAGGAATTATCTGAAAAGGGTTGAATTGAGATACTGGGCGGCTAGAAGGAGGCTGATTGAATCCCTTTCTATTAGTCGTAGGAGCCATGGGGGTAAGTATACTGGTGCGACGAGGTGGAGTGGTAGGATCGGAGGTAACAGCTTCATCTTCATCTTCTTCATCATGGGATCCATGCTCCGAATGTTCGATATCCATTTCTGGAATCTCATCATGTGGAGTTGAGGAAGATGAAGGTTGTTGAGTGCTTGACTGTTCTTGAGTTGCGGTATCCGTAGAGGATGATGCTTCGGGAACCTCGGTAACTTCTTGGGTTTCACTATGCTCGGACGTTGTGGATGGTATAGTGGTAGGTGCGTTGTGGATGTCAGTGTAAGTGTACGATATAGGAGGAAACTTGACATAGCGCACAATCTCCACGGTTTTTCTTGTAGGATTATATACCCGGAACATAAGGGGGGAGTCCGAGTATCCAACCAACTTTCCTTCCCAGCTTCGTGCATCTAGTTTTGATCCTGCAGGTCGCTTCTCCTCTGGAATATGAACATAGACGCGACAGAAAAAAGGGCGGAGATGGGATATAGTTGGTTTCTTATTGAACATTAATTCAAACGGCGATTTCCCAAGCGCCGAATGAGGAAGCCGGTTTTTGATGTAGCAGGCCCAATTAAAGGCTTCTGCCCATAGGCTTGGAGGATTATCTGACAGTGCGGGTCGTACCATGTTTGCTAATGTAAGATTGAATCGTTCCGCAATCCCATTAGACTCTGGGGAGTAGGCAGCGGTTGTCTGGTGTTTTATGCCTTTGGATTGGCAATAAGACTCCATTTCCTTATTGACAAATTCGCCACCTTGGTCGGACCGTATGTTTCGTGGATATCGGCCGGTTTGGTTGAAGACTTGTTCGCAAAGTGCTTGAAGAGCGGAGACTGCTTCAGACTTGAGACGTAGAAAGCGTATTTCAGCATATCTAGAGAAGTCATCAATAAAAGAAATGTAGTAAAAACATTTCTTCCCCAGTGATGGTGTACTCATTGGACCGGAGAGATCGGTGTGGATCAAATCGAAGAGTTGAGTCGATCGGTCACTAACTGGCAGTGGTGTAAAACGCTTCATGTTAAACTGGGCGCATTTCTCACAGATAAACGTAGAAGGAGCTTTTGGTAATACTTTACCATCAGTGTATATGGATTCTGCATTTCGCCAGAAGGTGGGTGATGAGTGACCTAATGCTTCATGCCAGAATTGCACTGAGGTAGAGTAAGCCTTGCTCTGTTTAGTCAATGCGCGGACCTCATATATCATAGTTTCTTCAGACCAAATAGCAGACAAACGCAAAGAATTATTCTTCTTAGAAAAAACATCCATCCGAGATTCATCTCCATAAAAATAATGTCCAAGAACAGCAATTTTCCTCCAAGACAAGAGATTCACAGTATTCCAAACAGGCACATACAAAACATGGGAAAGAGAGATGGTCCTACACTCATTTTTCACTTCGACATCAAGAGAGATACTGCCACGATATGTAGCCAGTAGATCAGTCCCTCCACCAACTTCCACTAATTGATGACAGCGGACTGGATCAATTAATTGTGAGTAGTCAGCGGTGATGTGAGAAGAGCATGCAGTGTCTAAAGCCCATACCTCGTATGTTTTGTGAGCAGCAGCCTTGTGAGCTACCACGAGTCCTGGAGGGAGTATTAGTGATTGTCTGAAGGTGCTTTCTCTGGAAATCATGCATACCGAGACCTCAGATGCTATTGTAACGTGGCCACGTTGGACAACAGCATTGGATACGGTGGATGATGATGATGGAGAGTTTTGATTCTTCTTTGCTGCTTGATCAGCCTTCAACTTGGAACAATTACCATGGACATGGCCTTTCATGTTGGCGGGATCATGTTTTTTGCAGTATGAACATTCGCCGGCCTTAGGAGGCGCAGTCTTTCCTTCTTTCGGGGGGTTTGGTTTCTTTCCGTTGCCTTTTGGCTTTTTGTTCGGATGAGTCTGAGTGGAGAAGGCCGTGGAGGTATTAGAGTTGGCAGATTCCTCAGCGCGCAACCGAGTACAAATTTCGCTATAATTGGGGAGAGGCTTGACGGTAACCAAGGTGTCCTTTTTGTTGTTATAAGAGGAAGGAAGAGCGATGAGAAGATGAATGCTTTTGGTATTGTCCAGGTCGAAGTACTTGAAGAGAGCTTTCCCATATTCGTCGGTGGCGTCACGGGTTCTTGTCAAGACTTGAGCATAAAGTGATTCGTATTTAGCGATGAAGTCTGAAAGAGACGTATTTTCGTCCATCCGAATGCTGAATATTTCGTAGATGAGGTAAAAAAGCGTGAACTCGTTCCTTAACTGAAATTTCTCCTGAAGTGCTTTCCATGCTGCGGCTGCGTTTTCCTTTGGTGTAATGAGATAATGAAGCGAAGGATCCGTATAGGATGTGAGAGCGACACGAGCGGTAAGGTCCTTTTCTTTCCAAGAATCAAGCTTAGTTGGATCGGTAGGTTTAACGTCGGTACCTTCGAGGATGCCTTTGACTTGAGCAAGTTCCATGTACATCAGCACAGTGGCAGCCCATGTGGTGTAGTCTTGTTCATCGGCGAGAGGCTTGATGTTCACTGTCATCTTAAGAGGGATATCCTTTAGAGAGAACTCCTGTTTGGGAGCGGAAGTCCCGGAGGAGGAGGAGGAGGAATCAGAGCTTCGGTCACCCATGGTTGTAAGGAAGACGGTGTCGTTGGTGAATTATCTTTGGAAAAGATTATGAGACCGGGCTCATAACCTAACAACGTGACCCACGAGAGGGTAATACGATGCGTAGCGGAAGAATAAGGATAGCGGGGCAAGCGCTATAGAGGAAAGATAATGGTACAAACGGAGGCAGCAATGGAGTGGAGGCACGGAGGAAGGTAACGAGGAGAGGAGTTGAGCGACTCTATGGTATTAAGTGGGTGCGGGTTTCCGCAGACTATATACACAGAAAGCGAGACGACTATACCCAAATGGTAGCCGTAGATATAGGCAACAAACTTGTACAGATTCGTAAAGAAAAGACGAAGTAATACAAGCTGTATGCAAGTTCGAAACAAATCCCAGCTGAATGTGATATCCGAAGTAATTCCGTAAATAAATGAGAAATAGATGAAAGAATTACATATACGAGATAACCATAGCAACCATCCATGTAAACGACATGTGAAACGAAGATAAGAAAGAATTAAGCCAATAAAACATTAACAGAACGTGTATGTCGTGATAATAGAAGGCGGGATCAGACTGTCCGTTTTGACAGGAGGGGTAGACAGGAAGCAATCTTGATATTGCAATATGCAAGTGTTACATAATTTATGCCGTTCCAATACTTTTTGAACGAGCGAGTAGATTTCCCACCGTTTTAGTCAACGCAGTGTGAATAGATCACGAACCCTTCCACCCTTTTATTCCGTGCTATATGTATCAAACTATATCTGTATGTGCTCATAGAGTTTCTTATTTTTATACGTATTTTATACTGTAAGTCTCTCCATGCAAGAGAAGAAATATATAGTAGGTGTATTCAGTTCAAGTGTGTGGTGTGAAACATGAAATGGTCGGATATATGTTTTTGTGTGTGCAAGTTCGGGGTATAAGGAAGTATTCCAGTGCTCGACTACGATATATATTTCCAGTTTTTCTCTTTTATTTTCATGCAATAACTTGTCTGTTGCCTCCGCCTATACCTTTCGGTCCATGAACATGTTTCCTTGCATCGAACTCATTCTCCATCATAGCTTCGATACACCTCTTCTTATCTGTAATGTTTGGAAAGCTAATGAGAATTTGAACTCACGTCTGCTTGACGTACGCTCTTGCCTTTCTGGAGCGCCGCTTTCTAGCTTTGATCGTTGCTGAACGTATCTCACCTACCGACACTCCTCTCTCGAGATTACACCTCTACTACTTGAAGACGGGTTGACTAGAATTGGATTCAAGCGTTCTATAAGTAATATAGCCTTCACCATTCCCCGCTCTTGTTGGGTTTCCCTGATAGGGCTTTTATGCAAGAAGAGGTGTTAATGGAGAGCAGTTTCTATAGCAGACAAAATAGTCTGCTAGGAACCTGTTCGAAGCACTGGTGGGCCTTTGTGTATAAAGAAAAGATACATTTCAGCTCTAGAAGCGTTCAGTAGCATCCACTTACACCTGAGGCCTATAATTCTTTGAGCTTTGTTGCTTCGGTCACTGATGGGAGTGGCCTCAATGGAAATGGTGCTGCAGGTATTCTGGAATGGTTCTGAGAATGGGATTGTAATTACAGATCTGGCATTGCCGAACCACAAGCGTCATTACTGCTAGCCGGCATACCTCAGCTTTTAATCTCGCTAGCCACATATACATTGCCATTGCGCCGCTATGGACTACAGTAAAGGGTAGGACTGGCATGTAAGAAATTCAACAACAAGGGCATATTTAATAATGAAACGGAAAAACCTCCACCCCACCAGTCCGCTCGCTAGAACATCCTACCCCAGCCCAGCTTCGGTATTCATCCGAGCTGGACTTGCTGATCGCCGGTCTTGCACCTCAATTTATCCTCTAATGACACCATCGAACCTCTCTAGCTCCACAGGCGATCATGCCGCAACACCTAGGTCAAAGAAGGAAGAAATGAGTACACTAACCCACAAACACGAAAAACGAAGAAAAAAAAAATAAAATAAAATAAAATAAACTAAGAAGAAAGAAAGAAAGAATAATAAATAAAAGAAAACAAAAATAAGAGGCGAAAATAAAGTACTTTGCATGGACGTCCGTTGTTGTTGCAGTACAGGTCAGAGTGCCTTCTCAGGCACTACAGTACAGCACCTTTCCGCAACACTCCAGTAAACCTATACGTCAGTACATTCGTCCCTTGTGCCCGTTCTATCACCCATGGTGGCATGCTTGTTTCATCGTCTTGAAAGCTTTCGCTGTTTACAATTTTGGTCATAGAGTCCACATCGTCCTCCACTCGTAATGTCCCGACTACCAACTTTCCGGCAATAGCTGCAATCAGTATTTGCAATCCAGCAACCACACAAAATATTGCCGCCACACGCGGCCAGTTCACCGACATCAAGCCCATCACGGCTAAGTCACTCAGGCGTGCGTCTTTTTTTCTAAGTTTATCTCCCAAGTATTGTAATACCAGCGCAACCGCACGTGCAAGGGCTCCGCCCATAACAACTGCCGGAGGGGGGCTTTCTTTCCCTTCAACCTCCCAGTGTGGCAGCCACTGCGGCCTTTCGGAAACGTTGTTGGAATCTTGTGTTTCATTGGTAGCAAGAAAGCTGGACAAAGTGGTAAGCAGCGCATCACTAGGCACTGTCCAGGATTCATTGCCAAAACTAGACTGGAAATCTTTGAGGTCCCAATGTCCAACAAAGATCTCACAGCTATAACTGATGTTGAACTCGTAGGAGGCACCGGCGTTTCTTGCTGCCACTAAGTCTGCGTAAGAGTGTGAGTAATATCTGCCAAGGCACAGGCAGATTCTGCCACCACCAGCTCTTTAACGGAGCACGTACCGAAACCTGTTGCAGTATAGTTGTCACCCACTGGCAAATTTGTCTCACGCTTAAGCATCATCCAGCCTGACGTGCCTGAATCTCCTCTGCTGACAGGGTGAAATACTGACGATTGAGCTATGCAAATTTACGTTCCGTTAGGCCGTCTTCTAGAGTAATCTAGTATTCAGCTCATAAGAAAATACCTACTATTTAACCGGAAATAGTTTTGTTCTTTAGGGTCCATGTCTTCACAAAAACTATATACCACCGCCCCCGGCCTCGGTATCAAAATGCTTTCATCAATGTCGTAGTTGAACCCATACGCATACCCAACCATGTGGACGACATTCGTACTATTTTCAGCATAAGTTTCGTCTAATAAGATTAGATCAGGTACATTGAAGATCGTCGCGAGAATCCTGGAGAGGTCTGTCCTATTATCTGCGTCCAACTGGGGCTCCCAACTTGGCGGCTGCTGCAATGGCATGTCCTTCGTGATCTCCCACAAAATTTCCAACAGCGTGTCTATATAAGGATAAATGCAGCGTAAGAATAAATGCCGACAACTCTATGAAATTTGAAGTACTATTATTGAATCAAGGGACAGTCGGTTATTCATGGGGAAAATGTCACTAGAGGCAACCGTGAATCTTTCCAAAAACATACCAGCAGGGTGCAGCACTCCTGATGCCCAGCAGCGAACAAAGAACAATGAAGGGTTTTTTTGGGCAGAACTCACTGCTTGTTAAAGTCTCACCATCGAACTTATAGTTGCTAGGTATTTCTAACTTCTCATCAATTTGTGGCCACCATGTTAACCTCCCTTTAGCCTCGTCGTGCTCGAGAGTGTACGTGAAGCCGAAGAAACCGATACTGAGACGACTAAACATATTGACTAGAACGAAACCCAAGGCCAGGAGAGTGACAACGTTAAATGACCTTCGACGCAAGTGACACCATACGAGAAGGGTGTAGCTGCCAATAGTTCCACGCCAGATATGGCCAACCTACGGTTAAAATCCACTGGTCAGTCATGACCTTTCGCCCCGGCGTTAAGTCATAAAATGATGTAGATGCACAAACCTCCTGCTTCGTATTTCCAAGTTCCATTAACAAACGCCCTCGAAGCATATAGCCAATCTGATCTAGAAAAAAACCGATTCCCATAGTTATCGCAGCAGCAAGGAAAAGCAAAATTGCATTGAACCCTCTCCGGTCTGCCCGTTTCAGAAGCCTTTTATCACCATATATCTTCAATGTGACCACGAATAGCCCTAGACACAAAAGATTGCAGAAGATGAACGGGAATGTGCGCAAAAGAAAGGTTTTGATAGGCAGCGACGGGTATATTGGTGGATCTTTTTGTTCTTCACTGCCCTTCACAAGGAGGTGTTGCGACATGTTCTCTAGGTAATCATCGTCTGGGGACTGGTTTGCTGACGAGATGTGTTCGCCTTTCTCTGGAAGTTGGTGATATGCTTGCTCCAGAGTGGTAAAATGGTTGGAGCCAATGCTCAAGCCCTTTCGCCTTCCGCGCGATGGCATATTCTCTTCGACACTTAGTATGACGCTTGATTCTGGCTGCACCGAGGGTAGGACGACGGTCAATCAAATCGCCAAAGTGGTGCACTCTTTGAAGCAAGGGTCCAGGTAACGACTTGGTAACCGGTAGACGTAATCAGCAGCGATACAGTACCTCTAAATCCGTGAAACGCAGGTACGGGTTGCACTGAGCTCTGGCAATAGTGAAAGCGGAAGAAAAAATTTTTGACACAGTTTACACTGAGGTTGATCCCGTTAAAAATGCTTATCAACCTGAGCCCAGAGCGGCTGGAGGGATGAGTTCATATGTCAAACGGACTGTACAAGGATTACAAACCTTTAGGCTAGTTTAACTCAACATTACAATAGCAGCGGCAGTGTTACCAGCTGGCAATAAACGAAATACCAATGGCCCGTAGATATGTTCTTCCGTGTTTGGTAGAATTTCTCTCAGCCTCATTCAAGTTACAACTTGGACGGCCACAATCAATGAGCAGCCGCATGCAAGGTGTGAGTGGTGCATACAAGACGTTACGCTGAGTTGACAGCGTGGCCGTGTTCATCAGCAACCCCGCTCAACTAAGATATATACTCTAGGGAGTTTTGTGGCACTGGACTGGAAAGTTCCGCTTCTGGTGTCACTGCGTGATTGGATAGATATATTGGGGCTTGTCAGTGCGTAGCTGCCTTGAACACGATCGTCCTACCGTTCGGTTTTCCTAAGCGTACTATACCTTGGGCCACAGCCAGAATGAACCCTACAGAAGCCTGCAAATTACGGCCCACATGTATGTCTGCGGAATTCCTGCCTTTGCACTGGCTATTGTGCACCGTTCTGATCGCATGCATGCGTACTGAGGTCCGAATGCGCGGTTGTGCAGCTACATTGGCCAATAAAATTGAGTGGGTCCCCTCCTACCGATTTCCAAGATTGCCCTGCATGGCGAAGCGGGGTTATGTGAAAAAAAAAAAAAAAAAAAAAAAAAAAAAAAAGAATTCTATGATTGGCTTAATCGTCTGAGTGGTCGCTGGGTCGGCCGTGGCTTTAGCTGCAGGTATTGCCCACTGCTGTAGTCCTGTATGTGATTGGTCAACTACCCAATGTGCCGGCGGTGCGGTGGGGATGAGGAGACCACCTCCGACGTACTAACCCAGTGCAAGGTTTGGCAGAAAAAATGGCCTGGGGGAGAGGCGGACCTGCTCAGACCCCCGAAAGGCAACCAGAAGGACAAAAATGCATTGGTGGACATTCTAGAATGGGCGGGACGATAGACGGGACAAATACTTTATTTCTCTTTTCCTGTTCTTTCCTTTTCTCTAAAGTAGTTAACCTCGCCATAGCCCATGGGGCGGCATGCGAGTACTGGTATTAAAAAATAAAAATAAAAAACTACCCAATGGTGTATTAGGACGTCATTTATAGGTTCTCCATTGCACCTCGTGGTGCGTAACTTTAATTGAACACCCTTGTCCATATTTTCATTGGTAACGGGATTTCTGGTATGGCCTTTGTCCCAACATTCATGTCTCGAGTTGCCCTATCACAGCGAGTAGCGGTAAGCGGGGTTAAGCGACATTAAAATAAGAAAAAAAAAGTCTCGAGTTTTTTTACCCTATTGGTTTCCTTTTTAGGTCACGTAACTCCGCATACAGGCTATCAGCCTCTGCAGGGATCATTGCCCACTTCTTAATTCACAAAGCATCCACCTACAGTAGAGATCACTACAAACTACGTTTTCACGGCGATGCCGGTAGTGTTTTGTTATTGCTGGTTCGTAACAAGGGCGTTAACCAAATATGACTCTGGCTAACTTAATGCCTATATGGTACTGAGTACTGAGTACATTAAGATTACACATTGCCCCGCACATTCAACCTGGCAAAAAGAGTGCGCGACCATTCAACGTGTGGTGATTGGCACGCCTATATAAACTAGCTTCGGCTCTCGCCGTTGTCTCGCCATAGCCCATAGGGCGGCACGCGAGTAATGATATTAAAAAAAAAAAAAAAACCGTTGTCCAGTGAGCTGCGGTTTCATAGGGGCAAGCAATTCCCCAACATGCTGCCATATTTCCCTGCAGTGGTGAACAGCTTCAAGCGGGGTTTTTTTTTTTTTTTTTTTTTTCCACGTGATCCCGCATGCGGCTGTTCGCCATGGCAGGGCAAGCGGGGTTAGTATTATACTCGAGTACACAAACACATATGTACATATATCCATGCACATCAGAACAGGTAGCGGAAGTGGGGGCTGAAGAGGGGGTGAATTCGTCTATTCAAGGTTGAAATGTGCGGGGAAGCTCCCAGAATCGCAAATCTACGCTAATTGGGATCCTAGATGTTGCATACTTACGAGCTATGCGGTTTCGAGAATAGCATGATATGCAAGGGTATTGAACTCAAATATGTATCTAGCTAGGTACCTAAGCATACGTCGAAACGCCTAAAAGACACTTTTATTTTTATTTATTTATTAATTTTTTTTTTTTCATATATCACGTAACCCCTCGCGCTTGCAGCTGTTCGCCATGGCAGGGCCCCTAGGTCTAAACCCTCAATGCTCGGAGGCAAGCATGTCTACCTACTCCTCCTCTGCCACCTCTACATACGAGACTCACGCCCCCTCCCCGCCACACCTCCCCGCGGCAATTAGAAATAACTACATCTTTCCTCCACCGCCACCTCTACAAACGAAATTTCGCCCCCTACCCGGCCTCCCAGATATTCAAACGCTTCTCCCTGCCCTATGCTTCTAGTGAATGGAACAGTCGTTCCAGGATGTCCACCTCCTCCCTGTTCTTCTGCTGTTCCACCCACTTCTCCTTCTCGAAATCTGCCCACTCTCCCCACCCCTCCGGGTATGCTACCCCCTCGCACCTGAACTGATGGTCAAATGAAGGTCGTCACGTCCACTGTTGCAGTCTTGTATCTCCCTACTTTCTGCGCCATCATTTTGAACTCAATTCCTCATTACGTATCTCATAAGCAGAAGCAGCATGACCATTCCTTAATACAATATAACGGTTGTATTCTGCACCATCCCCAAAAGCGCATAGTACGTATGCATTATGAAGACTTTTTGAACCAGCGAGTACTCTTATTTACATGTCATAAATATATTCTCATTTTTGTATTACACGCGGTGCAACGTAACCATATATACTTTTGAGTGTATAAAGGTTCCTCCTCCTTGTCCCATTTCTGCTTCTAGTTTTGTCAACCCAGACACACCTGTTCAGTTATTTACAAACAACTACAGAAAATAACATCTTGAGCTTTTACACGCACGTCCCGCAGTTCAAACCGTAACTCCACTCTGTGCCAACTACCTATTTGTCCTATCCCTCGGCAATGCTACCGCTCCCACATGATTCAGGCGGTCTTTCTCTTCTTGGGATAATCGAGATCTAAAAGCTGAGTATATGCATAGGGGCGCAGTACCACAATTAACCTGCTGACATATTGGATTTGGAATCTATGACCATGGTGTGTGTTCACTGCCATGATTCTATGCTAGGCGTGAGTTGAGATATATTTATAATACATGAGAGGGGGAACATCTTACTGTATTATTTTTAGATAGCAAAATAAGCAAGAAATTTATTTCGGCGCTTCTTTTAGTGACCGTACAACTTAATGGCAACGCACACTCTCGAAGCCCCGCAATTGTACTCTGGCTTGAGACTGGGCATTTTTGTTCCAGTTTTCGCAATTAGCAACTGAGTTACATATGTACGTTGCCAATAAGAAATTTGCACCCCAGTTCTTCTTCTGCCAGCCACCAACTTGCTCAGCCGTCTACTTGGTTCTGCTAGCATACGTGCACATGACTGACTGCGGCGTGCTGCCCACCTCCAATATCTCCGCCAACTACAGCATACAGTACGCCCAGCCCTTATGCAAACCCCATTTGCTAGCGCCGCTACACACTATGATACAACCCAGAAGCCCAGGGTGAAACTCAAGAACAGCCCTAGTCGGAGCCTTGGTGCAATCAGACTAGCAACGCTCCACCCCCACGATTCTCGTAAGGATCGAAGAAAGGTGCTTGCCTAAGCACTACTCGTACGCTGTGTCACTGGTCCGCCTACGCCCACTCTTACGTATGAGTATGCTGCCACCCTCACGCAAATCTACGTACGGAGTTACTCCGAATGCAAATGACCCCTCAAATCAAAGCCAGAGCATGAGAGCACATAGTAAACAACTTTTTTCCCCCAGTTTGTAGCATGTGAAGGGTGACATATTCTGGCATGTGTCCAATCACTTTTTTTTTTTTTTTAATATCACGTGACCCCGCATGCAGCTGTTCGCCAAGGCAGGGCGTGTCCAATCACATAACAGAATATACTTTTGAGTCACCATGTGTCAATGAGATTACCCGAGGCCTTTGCATCTCAATTTATACTCTATTGCTTATGCTAAACAAGTAGACCAAGTTTTGTGACTATCGGACTAATATGCAAAAAGTTACTGTCATGTCAAAGAGTATATTTTCGCTTACGCAGGTTGTTGGCAGTATTGAGCTTTATTTCATGAGAAAGAAGTACAGAGACTCTGTAAAGCTATATAACAGAAATACATGCATAGCGGGAATGTCTACTAAATGAATTGCAGCGCTGACAAAGGGTTAAGGCAGTTGAGCACTGCAGGGGATACATATGTGTAAAAGCCTAACTTCCTCACATAGTACATAGAAGTGTATGCCAATATGAGGTTCAGATATATATCCTGATAGCTTGGTGATAGTATCACGGGTACTGCAGCCTCTCAATGAGGTGCCAATGGCCAACTGCGAAGGAGCCTCACATATGCAATATGCGTATAATGTGCATGCAATATTGTGACAGCAGGAAATGCGTCGCCGTCGTGAAGGTGATATGAGCTGCTAAGAAGAACTAGCGAGCATTGCTAGTCAAGTTTCTATTTTGCCCAGCGGAGGTTAATTCTCTGTGCTTACCACCTCTATTACAGATACTATTGACATATTGATTTCTATGGTGATGAGGGTCCGAGCCAGAGAATTATCTCACATCATTGGAAAAACTGAGACCTAACTCGTCAACCCATTCCCACTGCCATGTATCTCATAGGTATAAGTGTTATAAGTGTAATATATACATTATTCACCGCTTACAATACATACTGTGTACGCATTCACTGGTGTGGTTACAGTGGCCCTATAAGATCTAACCATGGAGCTATGAATATCCTATATAGGTTCTCAGGCAATATTGCCACACTGCTAAGATATGTTTCTGAACCTCGATGGACTCATATTGGCATACACTTCTATGTACTATGTGAGGAAGTTAGGCTTTTACACATTTGTATACTCTGCAGTGCTCAACTGCCCCAACCCTTTGTCAACGCTGCAATTCATTCAGAAAACCTCTCCCTATGCATGTATTTCAATTATATAGCGTTACAGAGCTTCTGTACTTCTTGTGAAACAATAGCCCAATACTGGATTCCACCTGAGTAAGTCAAAACGTACTCTATGACATCACAGTAACTTTCTGTACATTAGTCCGATAGTCACAAATCTTTGTATACTTGTGTAGCATAAGCAGTAGCGTATAAATTGAGATGCAGAGGTAATCTCATTCATATATGGTTACTCAAAAGTGTATGCTAGTATATGATTGGATATATGCCAGAATATGTCACCCCTTATGTGCTACAAACTGGGGAGGGGGGGAGTGTGGAAAATAATTTACTATGTTCTCTCATGCTCTAGCTTTATTTTAGGCCCACTTGTGGGTCATTTGCATCACAGTAGCTTTGTACAGTACATATGTTCTGGGATTTGATCGGTTTCCCGACACGACTTGCGGGCCTACTGGGGGCGAAGGGGTTGCGCGCATGGAGATATCACATAGGGGAGGCGCCAGACCCGTGGTGCAGGTGGTGCGGGGAGGCGGAGGAGACCACGAGACATCTACTTGAGGAGTGCAGGGTGTGTCAGAGAAGATGGCCGGGGGGCATGGGGGCGGTACGTCAACCCCCAAAGCCCGGGGAGGGGGAAGATGACCCGCTACAGGGGTTGATGGAGATGCTTGCGGAGCACGGAGCGAGGAACTGAGAAGCCCTAAATAGTTTGCTGTTATTCAGTTCTTTTCATGTACTTAAATAACACCTCGCCATAGCCTTATAGGCGGACTGCGAGTATTGATATTAAAAAAAAAACAAAAAAAAAAAAAAACAATCGGTTTCCCGGTGATGATCGGTTTCTGGGTGAAGCACTCTGCTCACTTCAGCCGCCTCAGCCGTGTCGGAGAAAACGCATCCCTTTCGTAGTCCTCCGGACGATATACGAGTAATAAGAATATCATGAGAAATAAAAACAAATGGGTCGAAGAAGATAATTTACATGTTTAATCTTTTCACGTAAGCAACCAAATATGCGCACGAAGTGTCACATATACCTTTTACATCGAGGTCTACATTATGTGAATATGCTCTTACATCTCCGTCTCAATAGCGCCTCGCTCCAGTAGCAGTGAGATCAACTCGGTGTGGTTTCCGCACTTAGCAGCAGTTAGTACAGTCTTATACTGGCCCCCCGTAAGGTTGATATCAGCCCCTCGCTCTATCAATAGTGAAACCATCTCCAAGTTGCCTTGAAATGCAGCAGCCGTTAGAGCAGTCCCAAAAGGTCCGCCCACAAGGTTGACATCACCCCCTCGTGCTAGCAGTAGTGAAACCAGTTTTAAGTGGCCATTGAATGCAGCAACGTTGAGAGCAGTCCCGTAATCACCGCCCACAACGTTAATATCAGCCCCTCGGTCCAGCAGTAGTGAGACCATCTCCAAGTTGCCCTGATATGCAGCAGCAGTCAGAGCAGTCCCAAAAACACCGCCCACAAGGTTGACATCAGCCCCTCGATCCAACAGTAGTGGAACCACGTCAAAGGTGCCGTTGAATGCAGCAGCAGCGGTGAGAGCGGTCCCGTAATTACCACCGAAAACGTTGATATCAGCTCCTCGTTCTAGCAGTAGTGAGACCATCTCCAAGTTGCCCTGTCGTGCAGCAGCGGCCAGCGCAGTCCCAAATTTGCCGCCCACAATATTGATATCGGCCCCTAGCTCTAGCAGTAGTGAAACCAGCTCCAAGTTGCCTTTGTGTGCAGCAGCAGTTAGAGCAGTCCCATGGTAACTACCCACAAGGTTGATATCAGCCCCTCGCTCTAGCAGAAATGAAACCATCTCCAAGCTGCCCACAGCCACAGCAGCAGTTAAAGCAGTTCCATAACTGTTGATCACACAGTTCACGTCGACTCCATGTTGCAGAATGAGTTCAACGATCCATTGATTTGGGTGCCGCAGGACGGCAATGTGAAGTAATGGTGTACCGTCCAAGTTTCTGATGTTCATACCGATATCAGCAGTCCCGGAATACCATAACCGCCCTGCCATGGCGAACAGCTACAAGCGGGGTCACGTGAAAAAAAAAAAAAAAAAAAAAAAAAGAATACCATAACCAGCGAACCAACTGGCCTAGACCTCCTAATGCAGTGGCAAACGCAGGTTGTATAGGCGCCGACTTCACTGCTGACAGGATCTCGGCCCTCTCAGAGTCGTATTGCCAGCCCAGCCAGTCTACCCATTTCAAATAATTTGTTGTCGCTGTATCAAAAGTACCCAAAAAGCTATTTAATAAAGGGATTTCCAATGCATGCTTTGATGCGGTAACTGACTCACTACAGGATGAGAATACCATGTCCTGATATAACCTGCAATGTCGAAACCAGTATATGGCAGAATATGGATATAGAGGGCTGACTTGATGAGCATCGCGAGGATCCTGAAGGGTCCACAAACAAGCTTCTGCCACGTGCAGCTGTGCAGCGAGTATGTACCACCCATGACTTTTCGTTTCAAAGTATTCATAGACTGATAGGTGTGCAAAACGAATAACATCCATTTGCCGGTCCCATATGAGTAAACCCCTACAAAATTCTAACACAATATCTAGTTCCAATGGTGACTCTCTCTCTTTTATGTCGGCAGTTAGAGGTATACTTGCATCGAGCACTGCAGCAGCAATGATCTCTCTGGATTCAAGAGGTCTGCCTGAAGTCAACATCCACATCAGCGACCTCTGTGCCAAAATAGGGCCACTTCCTTCCTGAGAGTTTATGGCAGCGACAATCTCATCATACATGCCGGTTAAGCCTTTGGGAAGCCTGCCTAATCGATTACGGATATCCTTCTCCAGCCTAAACTTGCATAAGTCACGTAACTGGTACTCGACCCAAAGGAACCTATTCAAATAAGTATATTTTTCAAGAGGCGTGAAATATAACATTGCATTTCACAATAGGTGGCAGTGGTATGAGGGATAACCTACATTCCGTGTGCATCTCTCAACAAGACTTGCTGAATCTGTTCTCGTAGGGCTGCCGAGACCTGTCCCCGAAGGAGTTGCTTTGATTTGATCCTCCTATCAAGCTCCATTTCCACATAGTTTTTGATATCTTCAGCGTTATCTTGTGCTTCAATGCAGACATAAGGCACATTTTTCAAAGAATCTTGAATGTCCAGAGAGAGGCGGCTGGATACAAGTACCTTCACTGAACCGTTCGAATTCACAATGGAAATGATTGCCTCTAGGATAAAGCAACGGACATCCTCAGGACACTCATCCAATGCATCCAAGATAATGGCTGGTTGTTTATAGCACTCAAGCCGATGTCCAATGAGGTTGATACTCATTTTAGCGGGTAAGGACTTGCGAGCAGAAGGGTCTTGTTGTTGCTTTTGGTAGGCCTCTATTGCTGGTTTGCAAATGGTCGTGCCATCAGGGCATGCAAGTTGTTTCACAAGCGAAAGCAGAATTTTATCCCTATCTCGACGGTCCTGTTCGTCTCGCTTGCAGTAGAAAAATGCGACCTTGTCAGCTTTTTCCTGGAGGAAATCGATGGCCGCCGACCTGAGAAAGGTTCAGTAATTGCATTCAATCTTGAGTACTTGGGGGTCGTCAAGAAGTTCCTACTTACATGAGTTTGGTTTTGCCCGCACCGGCTGAGAAATAGAATATCAGTGACATGTATTGGGAAAAGCGACCAGATGAAGCAGAATGCGGTGGCCTTACGAATTCCATGTAACCATAAGATCTCTGAATTCTTTGCCAACCACCAACGATGAACTCAGGTCTATTAAAAAGCCAGTTTCCAGTCCCATCAACCCGTCCTTCCTGTGCATGATCATGGTGGCTTTGGTACGGGACCTTAGAGAACCAGGTGAGAATTTTAATTCTTGCGCTTTCTGGAGGACTTTTAATTAAGTTCTTGCCTTCCAAACACCAGAACAGATCAAAGTAGTGTGGTGCGGCCTACCCTCAATTCTCTTGGACATCGCAGCGACGGTAGAATCAACTCGTCCAATCACCGGCTCAACATTCTTCAAAAGATTCTTGAGAGAATCAAACTCCTCTGAGCATCGGTTAGCAAGAACGCAGTCTTGGGAAAGTAAGAGATTGGATGGAAAAGGCGAACCCGTGGATGGGGAGGATTGTCGCGGCAAGATGGTTGGTGAATAAAGAAAGGAGGGAGGGAAAGAAGACTAGCTCGATTGTTATCTACCTAGAGGGGGAGGTAGAATCAGATAGTCAAACACCAGCGAAGATACGGCTATCAGGCAAATGGCACCACTCGTGCCTGTATGACTGGGACAGAACTACAAAGGTGGACGGAAAGGGGAAGGAGAGGGATGTGGAGGAGATGGACATGACTGCTTGATTGTCTGGGGGGATATTTGGGTATTCGTGCTTGATTGTTCTCATGGGACATTGGGCTCTCGCTTTGTGTTTCCTCCGCATCACCGAAGTAGTGGTATCTTTGTGTCTTTTTACAAGGGGTCGAATGTGTAGGTAGTTGCACAGGTGCCTGTCTCCGGGCCATAAGGACTTCGGTCCAGGGACCCTGCCATGGCGAACAGCTGCAAGCGGGGTTACGTGAAAAAAAAAAAAAAAAAAAGCAAGAACGCAGTCATCCATATTTAGGGACGGAATTCTGTCTAACTCTGATTGATAATTCTTGCATTCTCGTGATCTGAGTTAACGTCAGTTTGCCCTTAGACGTTCGCAATGCTAATGCTAAGGGATTGATTTCTTACAGCACTTCTCCACGGTATCAGCTGCTATATTTACTGCCGACTCTCCCGCGTCAAGCAAGCTTATTTTCTCCAACAACCCTCCTGGATTTTTCAAGTCTTCCCGAGTATGTTGCCCTGATTTTGGCATTTTGAGGTTAACCCTTATCTTACTCAATTGTCCTCTGAGGATGAGAGCGACGACTTGCCATACCAAGACCATTCGTGAAAAATGTTATCATTACGCTCAGGACAGTCAGGATAGCTGTATATAAGTCCAGCAATGCTCTGCGGAGGCTTTCTATGGCTCTCTCCGCTGTTGGAACTACCTCCGAAGTGAGGTATAGTTGTTCATATACCGCACAACGACTTACTAGTATAGTAACTCGCTCTACCCCAACAACAGCAGCTGCCATATTCTCTTGCCCACTGATCAAATCTGCAGCAGACAGTTTCATTTAGATATTAGTCCAAAGATCCAAGCGAGCATGATTAGAGGTTAACCAAAGACAAAATGTATAAAGCGGCGATTGGGGCAGTGGGGTATCATTTTTTTTTTTTTCACGTAACCCCGCTTGCAGCTGTTTGCCATGGCAGGGCACAGTGGGGTATCATAATTCAGGAGTGTATGGCAGGAATATGAGAGGAGTATGCGGAGTAAGCTGGCTCATATAATAGTTGAGGAAAAACAGGATTCAAACCGTTAAGATAAATCGCACTCCCGCCCATGGCAAGGCAGTATGTACTGGATCAAATTGTGTTACTATATCTCCTATATGCTTGAATTTTTCAATCCAGCCTATTATTGCTTCCGCCTTTGATCGGAAACATATTTCCCTTTCCCCGATTTGAATTTCCAACGTTCTGCTTCACATTTGGCCTGGGCGTCTTTGGTGATCTTCAGAAGCTCATCCAAAATTTCCCCTTTACCAGAAAGTGTTTCGAATTTTATTCCTGCTTTCTCCAAGACACACTTGCATTCCATGGGAAGACTCTCAAATGCTTTTACCCATAGATCTTGTGATACTCCCTGTTTGGGGGCAAGTTTATCCCCCGGCTGCATGGTTGAATCGGGGACACTTTTAACGTTCGTGTTCGCGTTCGCGTTTGGTGAATTATTTTGTGAACTTGATCTTGAGCTAAAGACACCAAAAAGTTTGTCGCGCTTGCGGGCTTTTGCAGTAGAAGCTTTTTGACCATCCTGAGTTGGAAGTAGCAGTGCGGGTGATTTTTTCGTAGTTCGCTTGGTAGACATTGTAGCTTGAGGTCCTATATGGATCACGCCTTTTTTTCAATGAAAGTGCCGAGTGAAGTATGCACACAAAGTGGGTGAAAACACAGGGGCAGATTTAATCTTTGTGTCTCGGCTTGACTACAACTCAAGAGACACACAGGGGTAGAGTACGCAGGGGTAGGAGTACTCGCGCCACCGGACAGGGGGTTCAAACAAAAGTAGACATGACTAACAGAACTTTTACACTCCGTATAGGATTTAAAATTACTAAGCAAAGTGCCCTGATTAACTTATAACTTGAACTGACGATGATTCAGGGTATAGAATAATAGTACCATATAGGATTCTACCTCCGCAGCAGGATTGTAGTGCAACATTGAAATATATTATCTTGGTTATCCGGCACCCTATACAAAAACCTGCTACTTTTATGAAGCCTATAGGTTCGTCACATAAATGAGAGGCATTGAGAGCAGCAATCAGGATTTTTTATATGAGAAATAATACCTTAAACATTATAATTCCAGTTGCAAAATGGAAGTTTCTAACCCACAAACACGAAAAAAGGGAAAAAAAAATACAAAGAAAGAAAGAAAGAATAATAAATGAAAGAAAAACAAAAATGAAAGGCGAAAATTCAGCGTAAGTGCAGCAGTGAGAGCTGGAACGCTCGCTGAAGGCGTCAAAACTGCTGTATGGAGAACACCCATCCTTAATACAATGCAGATGAGCCTTCCGTAGCTCTCCTTAAACTTCACCTTCAGTCCTCACAAAAAGACCTTGCACAAACAATTCCCTTGCCGTGCAGCATTTAGCGCCTCATCGAGCCTTCCTGGGATCCTGAATGAGGCCTCAAAAAAGTATTTTATTGTCTTTGACACCAAGAGCGGCCAATCTTGGTTTGTTCCTGCATTGGGACTTTCTCATTTTCGCAGTGGTGAGCTACCTGCATGGCCATGGATACGATGAGCCCTATCCATTTTACAGTTCCGAACTGTATAAAGTAGAGGAGGTTGAAGCGAGCATCCGACACATCCTAAGATCTCCAGACTTTTGCTTTACGAAAGGTGGCCAGCCTGAGATAATGATAGAGGATATTGTACAGCGAATTTGGCAAAAAACAGCAACCGCAAATGCCCTGTTCATCGAGGGTATGGCCGATTCAAAATTGGTCGAAGGAGGGATTGTTGGCATTGAGCTGCATAATATCATTCTAGACAGATGTTTTGAGCTCAAGGAAGTCCAATGCGCGAAGTTCCCATCATCCAATGCCTGGAAGTCACTCAACCGAGAATTCATTTTCTGTAACGGAATTGGGGATTTGATATTGCCGATGCAGAATGACTGCCTATTTTGCCAAGGCCACTCTGGGTGTCTGAGTGGAATCTTGACTTACATGACTACAGTACGGATATCCAAAGTGCAAGCAAAACGTCACCTGATGAATGCATGAATTGCAAACATGTGAGAACAATCTGTGGAACATTGAATGGGAAGTTACTCGAGAGCCTTTTGCACAGTGCGTGCAACAGGCATCTCTGCCCCAGAACAGTACGAAGCTGAGCAAGGTATTCTGCGGTACTTCACGTCTACAGCAAATCGGAGTAAAGTGCATGTGTGACAGAGAGGAATGTGCAAAAGCAAAGATAATGCAGATGATTACTCCAGGGTGCAGAAGACACCCCAGCCAAATGGGGAAAGGCCATCACTGAGGCTAAGAGTGACTCGGTAGCTATTTTCACAGATGGCAGCCGCAGTGAGGAAGGCGGTGTTGGTGGCGGATGGTGCTGGAGGCAGGTGGTAGCAGGTGAGTCCGAAGGGTCCCGGTGGGTAGGGACAAAAGCAACTGTGTGGGACGGCGAGGTCTCAGGAATGAAGAGTGCCCTTAAAGCAGTTGATGGCAGTGAAAAAGTGCTACTACTCGCAGACTCTCAGGCAGCTATCAGTGCAGTCCAGAAAGCAGGAAAAACTGGCAAGGCAAGGACTGCAGATCTAGCACGGGTGATAGAGCTGATTGCAGAGAGGCGGCAAAGGTTAAGGGAGGCGGATGCAGTGAAGCTGGCATGGGTCAAGGCCCACGTAGGGATAGAAGGCAATGAGAAGGCAGAGTTAGGTGTTCCAAACCTGGCCCGGGTATATGGGTCCCTGCCATAGGCTGATAGCCTGTATGCGGGTTACGTGAATAAAAAAAAAAAAAAAAAAAAAAACTCCAGGGTGCAGTGAGATTCGGGTTATCTTCTAAGAAGCCTGTCCAGGGCGATAGTACGTCTACTAAGGGCAGTTGATTCTGCATCTACTTATCCTTCACTCTAACAAATTCTATATTCACAATGCTGCGAACAGGACAACTCGGGTCAAGAGCAAGGAGACCCCTTCGTAGCAGTGATGGAGTGGATGGAAACATAAAGCATTGGCGGATCGGAAGGGACACTAAGCAGGGACCGGACACATCACTTCCTTGCGGGACCTCTCCGGGCAGGCGAGTCTCACGGTATGTCCTTCAGCACTAGTTCCCCCTTGCTATAATGTCTAAACGTTGAAGGTAACCCTTAAAAGACCTACCCCCGTACACTATGAACTAATCGTTCAATTACCGGAGAAACGAAAGGGGCGACCTTGACATAGCGGTAATGTGGGTCAAAGGTCATAAAGGAATCCCAGGTAACACCGAAGCAGATCGAGCAGCCAAGGTTGGTACACAGCTGCCATATCAAAACGAGATTGTCACGGAGGACGGGATGAAACAAGAGGCCAAAGCAAGGAGAGCGGCCGAAAGAAACAGACTGCATATGTCATATAGGCCACTACGCAGACTAGGCAATAGGGTCGCAACGCTAGCTGGCATCCTTGGAGGCAAGGGCCTCCGGCGCTGGAAATTCAAGGTCGGCACAGCTGACAGCCCGGAATGCCGGTGGTGCGGCGAGGCTGAAGAAACGACCCTTCACATATTGTCTCAATGTAGAGTCTGGAAGCAGAGATGCCCAAGGGGTGAGGATGGATTGTGCAGACCCTTGGGTGACCAAGATGAAGGGGAGGGCCTTCGGGAGTGATAGGAATTTTGGAATGGGCGAGGGGTTAGCCCCGGGGGATTTACTTCTATTGTTCCTTACTTGTACTTTGTTTTGATGTAACTAGACCTCGCCATAGCCCATAGGGCGGCACGCGAGTATTGATATTAAAAAAAAAAAAAAAAAATAATCGTTCAATTCACAATTTTACAGTAACCGGAGTATTACTGTACAGTCCATCCTATTGCATAAGGCGCTGGACACCCCTCTGCACCAGCTCAGAAAGGGGATCCTCGTACTATATACCTTCCCATGGCGCTTTTGCTGAGTCTCCATGAGCAGAGACAACAATATTCCATTTCAACCAAGGTGTAAGTAAGTTCGAAAAGCAGGCAACTCCCATCCTCTTAGCCACCATCTCTGGCCTACAAGCTTGTTCCTACTGCATGCCCTCCTCTCCCCTCTCCATCTGCTGTGCACCCAGATCAGAGCCTTTCTGTCATCCCCGCATCTCCCACAAGTGGAACCTCCTCATTGGATCTCGCGTCATCTCTTTCCTGGCACCTGCCTATCCTACCTCTCCCTTCTGTTGCGTCCTGTCGAGTCTCCGACCACTGGTTCTGTTGCTACCCCCCAGGCCCACTCTCGCTGTTACGGTGCTCTCATAACTACTTCCGCCGCATCTCCCGCATTCCCACACGCTTTACGTGTCAAGTACATGTATTTTGCCTCCAGCGGCTGTGACTTGGCAGTCACCGGTACCCCGTCTAACTACCTAACAACGGCTGAGCGCGAGGTTGCTGACCGCTGCCTGTTGTCCAATACCCCTCCGTAACTCCGCCTCTTCGGAAGTCTCTTCAAGAGGCCCTGTAACAGACTCTCTCACTACGTCCTCTCCCGGCTCTCTAACCTCCGCCGATACCATCTCCAACCCTCGTACATTGATAGCGAATAACACAATTGACAGATAATTACTCTAAGGTCGGCTTCTCGGAGCAGCAGCGGCCTGTTCTGAGACTGACCAGGCTAACTCACCACTGTCTCTCCTACCTACTCTCTGTCATCTCTCTTTCAACCTTCTCCGCCGCCTCTCCCACCTCGGCGCACCTGTTGTACCACCTTTCCGATAACCTCACATAACAATTCCTTATGTAGCTAATTTTTATCAGACAACACAAGTTAGAATTCCTCTTTGTACGTACTGTGGGAATCTTGGCATCTCAAGTGCTATGGTGGGTGAAGGCCTGGGGGGACGTAACTACCCAAAATGGAAGGGGGTACCAATTAGTTACGAGTATTTCTTGAGGGAGGGGAGGGAGCCTCCTCAGATCATCATCATCATCGTCGTCACTGAGAGCCACAATATAACTAGATCAATTATTCTGTTCAGTCTTACAGTTGTTCCGTCATGCTCTTAAGATATAGTAAACCGGTCTTCGTCTTACATCCCGATCTCTAGTCCTTTTACCTTTTCGTTGTTCTTATCCCCCTTCGTTGAACTTTCCTCGTTGATCCCTCCCACAGTACACTACTGCCACATGCATTGCCTTTTATCGCTTTCACTGTTTAAAGTTTGTCCAATAGTTTATTGGGGCTCTGGAACATTGATTGCGTTGTCTAGCGAATTCCGGAGCTTTTTTTTTTTTTTTTGTCATTAATCGCATGCCGCCCTGAGGGCTATGGCGATGTTTAGTCACATATGTAATAAAGGAAATAAGGAAATAAACGGAAAAAGAAAAGAAAAAGTAGTGAGGTCTCATGTCTAATCTCGTCCTTCCCATTCCAACCGTTCCACCAGTTTGTCCCCGCGAGGAGATTTCGCTATTCCCTTCCCACCCAGTCTAGTAGTTCCACCAGTCTGTCTTCTTTGCCGTCGGTCTTGGAGTTGTTTAGGTCTGACTCCCCTCCTGTTTCCATACTTCGCATTCGTTGAGCACGTGGGCGGTGTTTTCTAGGCGTTTGCCGCACCATCTGCATTCCGGGCTGTCGGCTTTTGCGATCTGGTATCGCCATTTTTTTTTTTTTTTTTTTATTTCATTAATCGCGTGCCGCCCGGAGGGCTATGGCGATGTTTAAGTAAATTGATATAATATAAGAGAGAAAGATAAATAAAGGAAAATAAGGGATATCAACCCGGCAGTTCTCAATCCTTCCCTGCCCACACCAAGACCTTGGCCACTTCCCCCCCCTTCGGCTGCCTCAGTCCGTCCGCCCCTTTTTTTATTTTCTCTTTCCAAGGCGACAGTCTGTGGCTATGTGAGTGAAGTTTTCCGGAGCCTTCCCGCACCATCGGCATTCCGGGGATTCCGCCTTGCCTATGCCGTATCTCCATTCTTTGAGTCCTTTGTTCCCCAGAATGCCTGCCAGGGTTGACACCAGTCGGCGGTTGTCTAGTTCCTGTAGTGGTCTGTATGTGAGCTTCAGTCGGTTTCTCTCCTCCGCTCTGAGAGCTCTCCCCTCCTGCCGTATGCCTGCTTCCGTCACTATCTCGTCCTCGCACTGTAATGCTGTGCCAATTTTGGCTGCCCTGTCTGCCTCCGTGTTGCCCTTCACTCCCTTGTGTCCTTTGACCCAGGTTATCGCCAGGTCCAGGTTGCCTTCTGTCACTCTCTTCTCCCACTGTTCTCGCACTGCCTGTGACCCTCCGTCCACCGTCGGGTCCCCTCTGGCTATCCTTTGCAACCTGGATATCGCAGTGCGGGAGTCCGTGACGATCAGAATCTCCCCTCATGCTGGAGAGCCTGACTGATGGCTATCATCTCCCCGTCGTTCACCGTGCTGTGTCTGCCTAGGTAATAGGCTTGGTCCGTCTGTTGTCTGTATGTCCCCGCCCCCGTAGAGTTGTCTATCCGACTCCCATCGGTGTACACGCTCTCCCACCCCTCCTCTTCTTCTCTCCGTATCATTGCTTCCCATTCTTCTTGGCTTTGGTCACTCGGTTGGATGGGGAATGTGTGTAATGGTAGGGGGTCCCGATAGGCCAGCGTGCCCCGGAGGTATTTTGTGTTAGGCTGTGGATCTCGAATCTGTTCCCGTGGGAATCTCAGCGTACGGGCTTCGACTCGGCCTCTCTCCCCGTAGACGAAGGTCTCCACTGGTATCGCCATTGACGTAATCCTTTGTTGCCCAGTATGCCGGCTAGGGTAGCGACCCTGGTCCCCAGGCGTTGTAGTGGGCGGTAGCTCAGTCCTAGTCTGTTTCGTTCACGGCTCTTCGTGACCTCGCGAGCTGTCTCATTCCTGCCTCTGTGCTTGTTTCGTCTTGATATTGCAGGGCGGTTCCAATTTTGGCTGCTTTGTCCGCTTCGGTGTTGCCTTTTATGCCCGTGTGGGATATCACCCACATTATCGCCAGGTCCAGGTAGCCTCGTGTTGCTCTCTCCTCCCACCGGCCTCTCACTAGTTGCGCGGGTCCCTCGTGGGTGGGGTCTCCGCCGGCGATTTTCTTCATCTTGGCTATGGCTGTTTTGGAGTCTGTTATTATCAATAACTCGCCTTCGTGCTGTGTCAATGCTTCACCCATCGCAATTAGTTCCGCGTCGTTTACTGTGGTCTGAGTGCCCAGATGTGTGCCGGCGCCGGTGGTCTCGTCCATTGTGCTCCCGTCTGTGTAGACGGTCTTCCATCCTTCGACTTCCTCTTCGGCGATTACCCTTTCCCACTCTTCTCTGTCGGTGTCCCTGGGGGAGTGTCGGAAGTGTCACCAATGGGAGGGGGTGCCGGTGGTGTAGGGAGCCTCTTAGGTATTTGCTGTCCTGTTGGGGGTCACTGAGTGGTTCGTCTTTGAATCTTAGGGTCCTGGCTTCTACTCGGTCGGGAATTCCGGAGCAAAATGTAGTCTCCTCCATAAGGTTTGTTGCATGCGGGCTACAGACAAGAGGGGAGGGGTGTACCTCTAAAAAAACCAGCGATTTTAGGTCTGAAGGTTCCAGATGGACAACGTGTACCTTTTTTGTGAGGGGGGGGGGTGGGGGATGACGTTAACCCGCATACAGGCTACGGACACGTGTATAATATGGAGGGCGCGGGAACCCTTGGTGAGTTGGGTATGAACCCCAAGGATAGAAGACGTAAAATAGGTGTTGGAAACCATAACTAGCTAAGGTGTACGGCCGTTGCAAGAACTTTGTCGCCTGTTGCAGTGTGCGGTGTGCGAGGTGTGGGCTACGGTCAGGTAGGTACACTCGGCAAGGGGACGTGCCTGGTCCTGCAGTAGGTTGTAGCGGTGCACTTTGTGTGGGTTTAGGTGCCTAGTGCACAGGCTACCAGCCTATGGCAGGGAAGGCGTTCAATACCTGGTGGGGGTGTCTGGCGCAACGTGTCTGCAGCTGGTGTACAATGCCTCAACAACGAAGCTGAAATGGCAGAAATTGAGAACATTAAGCATATTCGGTCCTTGGAGCAACGACGAAACACAGCTGTGATGCCTCTGGAATGTCCATTTTTTAAAATCATCGGGAAAGACCGTTGCTTGGCACAAGCAGGACAATTTTTGTGCCTGCAGAAATCGTAGGATGGCATCCGACAGTGTCAGCCAACTTCGATGAGATCGACCTGTCGCATAGGATCGGTTATGATATGTCCGACCGGGACATTACTATAGATCTATATTGGAGCCGGATGTCTCCGCCAGGCTTCACACTATTTTGCACGCTACCGCATGAATAAACATGCAGTCCAACATGTGGCGGATTGGTCCATTTGACGGTGTTCTGACCCGCTCGCAAAATCCGGTTATTACCGTATTTTCTAATCCTCCAGCTATTCAAGCGACTATTGAAGATTGGCAAGCACACATACAAACACAGCTTAGCGCCATAGCATGGTAAGGTAAAGTAATTTTTATTCCGCTCCCTTGTGAATAGAGGCTGAGCGAACGGGGTGACCCAATAGATTGGTAAATGGGCAACAAGATACCTCTTACAGCGCAAGAACGGGTACGATGATCAACCCGAAGTGGTTTTTTTCCTGCTGGCAACCGTGCTAGTTGGGAGGTTGATGGAAACCATGACGTTGCTAGTAGTCATCGCAAGCCCAACTCTTCCAGCATAACGTGTCGCTCTCTCGTAAATGAAATGAAAAAATTAAATGAAATGAAAATAAAATTTTTTTACTACGCCAGTTGCACCAGCTTGTGCGCATGCAGGTAACGCTAAGCGCATTTCTGCGAAGAAAAACAAGCTTTTTGGTTCAACGATCCCGGAACTGGGACTAGGAGGACCGACGGATAACGTACGTCATTTAACCAGGCTTTTGGCGATCAATAAGAGATTTTAAATATGCCTGAAAACCGGGAAATTAGGTGCAATAGATGCCCTACGAATTTATACAGTTTCCATGAACCCATTCACTTAGCCTCAGCATTCAAAATACCAGTACCCTGAGCTCTCGAAGCCCTTATCACTCCCAACAACTCCGACAGAAATAGGTGGGGCTGTTTCTAATTCTCTTTGAATTACAAGATCATGTCTGGTCGCCATCAACACCACAGCCATCACCACCACCACCACAATCTCCACCACCCAGGGAAATCGTCCCACTCCCGCTCTCCAGACCCTCTTGCTCAATTTGATCAACGATGGTACAATTCCCGTCCCACTCTAGGGCAGTGGTTTCGGCAAACTTGGGTATGTCCTTATTCGTCAAGTGGTCGCAACAATGTCTTCCGAATGCCTCAAAAACACTAATCCATTGGTTCTACGGCGGAATAGTTTGATATACTATGGATGGCGATGATGGGTGCTGTTGGTTTAGGAGTATACATGGCTCCTCCAGCGCCAACAAGGTCATTCCCTGTCTATTATGCTGATGGTGAAGTGGTTAGTATGCCCCCAGTCCAAGCTCAATTTTTCAAACCCTGTAACTGCAACGGTACAATTATTAATTCAGGATTAAGGTCTACCCGCAATTTGCATACCCGTTGCGGAGGAATGTAAGCTTTTTCGCATCCCGAAACTGGCGTTTCCAATACGCTCTTGGGGAAATTCCCCTTGTTTCATCAGAATTCGTCGCGCGTTCAGTTCCGAACCTCAATTGAACAGATAAAGACTGATCTGCAACGTTATAGATTATCCCAATTTTCGCCTCAGCGCTTCTTTCATCACTTATCCCCTTTGCTTTCTATCTCCTTTTTCAAATTCGGGTCCGGAGTTTTTGGGACGTCAATGCTGCCATACTGGGAACCCTGTATAGCCTTATTAACGTGCTTACCCCCCATACTCTTTGCTCCCCTATTTTGTTTCTCACAATGCATCACATGCTTACATGCAGAACTCGCTGGTTTATTTAGGCTGCCGTATTCCAAGTTTTCCTGAAATGGCTTATCGGCGGTCTCCGCCCCCATTTTCTCACCGTCTGCCGTCCTCGCCTTCCAGCGGACGGAGGACCTCAAACTGGTAATGGATTCCGCGAGATCATGTACACGCGTGAAATCTGCACCGGAGATGAGAAGGAAATCAACGACGCATTGGAATCCTTCCCCTCCGGTCACTCGACCGCTGCCTTCGCAGGTTTTGTCTTCCTTTTTCTGTATTTCAATGCAAAGCTCAAGACTTGGTCGAATTATCACCCAACGATGTGGAAGCAGACTGTGACATTTGCGCCGTTGCTTGGAGCTACCCTCATTGCAGCAAGCTTGACCATTGACGAGTTTCATAATTGGTATGATTGTCTGGCGGGGGCTTTGATTGGGACGATGATGGCTTTTGGGAGTTACAGGGCAGTATATGCAGCGTAAGTTTCGTCTCCCTCCAACATTTCACCGCATGAATATTTTATCCACAACAGGCTTGACATACTGACATTGCCGTCGACTGCAGAATTTGGGACTACCGCTTTAACCATATTCCACTCCCCAGGGGCACTAATACCCTTGGATTCGACCCAGTTGTCCAAAGAGAGGAGATGGCAACATTTGGCACTGCAGTGTTCACGCGAAAAGCTGGATGGGGAATACTTGTTCCAGCTGTAGTCAGGGGGGCGCCGCCAGATTCTTCGATGGTGTAGCAGCATATTTCAATACTGATCTTCATCGTTCTGGATGAACCATTTCCTTTGTTTATTTTGTGTGAGAGTGAGACGGGGGCGGGGCGGTATATGTCAAAGGAGCTTATTTTCTTTTTCTGTATGAATTAGTATATATGTACCTATGTCGGTATTGCTTCGCTAAAGTTTATGTATGCATTCATGCTCAACTTTACTTATACTACCATAATTCCTGTTCCATAGGGTTTTGATGCCGAAATCTCCTCTCATGAATACAGTATACTCAGGAATCATGACCAGTCAGCATGGGCACAACTAGTCGGTATGCCTCGTTTGTTTTCCTTTCTAATATGAAGCTCAAGAGGTCGTGACATTACCAGCCCGCAAGGTGAAAGTAGACTGTCACATTTGCCCTACCCTCATCACCCGAAGGTTGACGATTGACGAATGCAGGAAATAGAGGGATAATGCAGGATACGACAAGATTGAACTCCCTGATGATTTTACTAATACATGACAAGGATTCCCGAACAATGCGTACATAGAAAATACATAACGCGAAGTCGCATACAAAACCATGAACTACAACAGCGGAGTGTTCGGTCTGCCATGTACTAGTATGGAGGGCACACGGCCCACCTCGTATGCTCAGACTCAGTCATGGTCCCCACTGTCGTCCAACTGTGTGAAGTCACCTCCAACAAGGTCGACGATCATGTCCGACCGGTCATTGCATGTCCGACCGGTCATTCTTGCGGGCGCGGCCTGTATACCTTAGCTAGTCATGGTTTCCAACACTTCCCCTCAACAGAGTGTTTCTATCACAGAGCTTGTAGCCTGCTTGAAACTCTTAATGCCTTGCCCATACCTCCGTAGCAAAACCCCCCTCTGATATGCTTTTCTGCGGGAACTGTGAAACAGGGTATACCAAATTTGCTGGGCCATGTTTGGTTAATAATACGAAGAGGTATTATCATATCTCCTCCAGATTAAATATATGTTTTCACGTTTCAATTCGTCATTCTTATCATCAATCCCACCAGTTAATCATCAATATTACTGGAGTGGAATATGACTATTTGATACATCAATAAACATTCCGAATGATTCTGAATGAAGGGAAGTAGAGTATGCTACTATTATTACAGCTTCAGGGACCTCCACCTTCATAAACTCCAAGTCACAACCATCAATATACTTAACACAACCTGTCATATCCTCGCCATAGCCCATAGCGCGGCATGCGAGTAGTGACATTAAAAAAACAAACCCTGCCATATTTCCTCACCAGAAAACTTAGATTGTCACCGGCTTTTCCACCGGCAAAGTATAAATAGGGCCCGGGTCCAGGGTATACGTGGTTGTGCACGCCACTGCCACAGTCTGAATTGGGATGGGGCAAAGCTCGGGGCATTCAGTAGGGCAGGGAGGGATGACGGTGGCGGTGGGGGCCTTCTGGCAGTCGGTCGATTGCAGCTTGGAGCATCCTCCAGAGGGACAATACTTGGTTGTGGTGGAGGTAATGGCGGGCACCGAGAGACACCTAGCTCAATATAGACAGTTCATTAGCAATTGGCTCAATATACAACGCTCCAGGGAAAATATAGCATGAGGGGTCGTACATCGCAACTGGGCAGGTACTCAAATCAAATGTACAGTATCCAGTAGGCTCTGCAGTGATTGTGGGAGTATGACAAATCTTCCTGCAGTTCGAGGCAGGCGGGCATGTGGTCACTGTTGTCGTGACTGTTGGGAGCTTCATCGTAACTGTGGGAATGGCTGCAACACACCTAGATGGTTGTTAATGAGGCTAGCAATAGCTGTTGGCCTGGAATTTTTAAATTACCTAGCCATGATCAACGTCGCAACGAGAATCTTCTGAAGTGGAGACATGTTGACTGATAGAGCGTACACATGTACCACTAGACTACTGGTCCCCTAGAGAGCTCAATTTCTTAGGACGACAAGCGGCATATATATAGAGGCCTGTAGAGTTGTTGCGTTAACACTTTTCACAGTATACCTGCGCCAAGAAGGATACAGTCCATCGTTCAATGCTGGCCCTTGCATTTTAGGAATCACACGTTGATCGGCAAATGTGTATTGCTGCGTCTCAAGTTGCACAACCTGCGTAGCAATGCTGCAACCTATGAAGGAAGTCCTGCTGTTTTCGCACAATAAAGTTAAAGCAGCACATAGCCGATGTTTGCTCATTTGTCCGCAAAATGGTGACACGGAGGTTGTGCAACCTTGCCAACAGTTGTGCGATATACCAAAATGATTTAATGGGGTTTTATTGCCCCTTCTGGATAGTTGGCAGAAAGCCAGTTGTGGGCAAGTCTCCCTGGTAAGTACTACATAGGTGACTTGACTCGTGTAACACACATGGGATTTTTTTTTTTTTTTTTTTTTAAAAAAATATCACGTAACCCCGTTTACACCTGTTTGCCATGGCAGGGCACACATGGAATGTAATGGTATCCTGTAATCAAACCAAGAGAAGGAACTATGACTGAGAGCTCAATTGTATTAAGTACACACCTGTGTAGGGCGATATTTTAGTGTGATTTAAGACACTCATAAACCTACTGTTGGAGTAGGCGTCTGAACCCCGTTAGCCGTTATAATCTTTAAATTGATAGTCAGAAGGAGCTGATGTCTTTGTCACCCGCATCCTCAATCGCATGGTAGATTTATTAGCGTGCGCATGTCCGCAGGCTTGCGAAAATGAGTTGCTGCTATCTCAATAAGAATCGCAGGAACACGTTCACCAGCAATGTATTAGGCTAAACTGAGAGAGCAGACATAAACTACTAGATACAAGATATTGAAGACAAGTCGAGAATAATGCATCAATCTAATTTTGAATATCAAATGAACAGACGCAAAAGACTCTGATAGGTGACAAGAATCCGAAATGTAGAAGGTATAATGTTAAGTGGGCGAAAAAGGAAGATAGACCAGATTTGACTTTCAGCCATAAAAGCCGTAATACTTATGTGGAGATCAGAACAGTAACAGCATAAGAGAAATCATGCAATCTATGCAATATGTACGCTTAAGCTGTTTTCGTACCCAGCACTTCAGCGACCGAGGTAATGGCGGATAGCTACTCGATTGTACGTTACGACAGTGTTTGCATCCTTACGCCCAGCGTAATGAAGGCTCAGCAGCATCCACTGTCTTCCAGAGTTATTTCATTTGGTACGTTTTCTCACGAATTGGCTGAAAATGGGTAACTGAACTCAACCCTAATCCAACTCGCCATTGTTTACCCAATGCGTTAATAGATCTAAATTATGGTTAGTTGGTTTTAATAAGTGGCAACGTTATCCCCTTAGAGTGAAAATGGGAAACTTGCGTGGATCGTGCTCTGAATGGAGCGCCCTCGTAGGGTAAATGTATCTGCCGGCTTATGTACGGTACCTCTGCTGGTTCCTGGCAGACCATTCTACATTTCTACAAAGCGAGCGAGAAGTAGGAGCCATCATGTATCTAATTTCTCGCCATAGCCTGTCAGGCGGCATGCGAGTAATGAAACAAAAAAAAAAAAAAAAAAGAGAAGTAGGAGCTTCCATATGCATACTTTCACGGTTCTTGTCCACTAGCTAGGTCCGGTAAAAAATCAGCTGGTCAGCAACTAGGCAATTGTCGCTGGCACTCCTTCCGATTTCGGTGGATGGAGTCGCGGTGATCCCAGCATTGACTCAAGGATTAATGTGGTAGCAACTCAGTCCTTGGCACACCCAAAGCTAACACCAAAATTATAAAAGCCTGCCAGGAGCCACGGCATACAGGAGCGTACTGTATATGAAATCCCTACTGTGGCCCCCAGCAGTGATTAACCCGGTTACTCTAATCTATTAAATCTGTCCTATACATTTATAGAATGTTTACCATCAGAGGATCCATTGTGGTCGCATTGCTTGCTGTGTGAGTAAAATTATACCTCATCACAAAATTGTTCCTCTCCCGCAACCAGAGCGCTAATTCCTTGAGGGCAGTGCTGTTACTGCGAGGCCTCAAGACTACACAATTGATCCCATATTACCCACCGTCACCGTCACCAGCACTATCACCAGCTGCCCTGTCGGCAAATGCACTAAGATATGCCCTACAACGACCATAACTGTTGAACCTACAGGGTCTTGTACGTTCAACACTGCTGGATGTCCCGTCGCTCGGTATGTTTATTTACTCCGCCGTTCCCTTTGCAACCCTGCTGATGTTCTCTGTCCATTAATAGGTGTGCATACCAAACCCCCGTCACGTCTACGTTCACCAGCTACTGCAAGGGCACCTGCACGAACCTTACGACCACGAAGTGCGATGCTATTCCAAGCTATACACTGGTGCCACCGTGCCCTACTGAGTGTCCTGAACTTTGTCCAGTTCCTATTGAGACTGTCGCTGTCGCATGTCCAACAAGTGTTAGGTAGTTAATCCTACTCTTGTTGATCCGGTAGAGTAAAGTGACTTGGGTAATAAGAAGCATTTTTGGATAGCCATCACCATCTGATGTAATCTAGTCAATTTATTTTTAACTTAATATATTCCTCAGGAATCCTCCCTTGCTCAGAAGCAAGGAAACCTGACAATAATTTTATTCCTAATACTCAATTAATATTTGTTTAACGCGAACCCACCTACTTTGAAGCTCTGGATGCGTGTCCTAGTCGTCTGCTGCCTGCAAGGTATCTTTGCTTGAAATTTGACTCTCTAATTTGTATCACATTGGGGTTGAAGATATACACATCCGGTGAGCTCTCCTGACGACAAACCAATCTGTCGTATACTACAATAATCTAGTCCAGAGAATTTACTAGGCCTTTCGAGCCCTAGTGCTAAGTTCAGAGAGCTAGCCTTATCAAAGATACCATGTAGCAAAACCATATTTCACGACCTCAGCTTACCTCGCCGTAGACTTCCACGCGAGTAATGAAATGAAAAAAAAAAAAAAAACAAAAAAAAAACAACCCCAGCTTCAACATAAATTTATAAATGTAGTACGGGATCTCCAAAAGCTAATATAAATTCATATTGCCGTCACACAAGATCTTGATTTTTGCCGTGATAGTGCGTCCTGTTCCGACGAGAGTTAAGAACCATCTAGTCTAGGTAAGGCCAGGACTGAAAATGTTACACAAACCTAGGAAAAGTCCATGCCAAGATCGATGTGTTGCGATTCGGGCTAATATTTGTGAGGGTTTTTTTTTTTTTTTTTTTTTTTTATTTCACGTGACCCCGCTTGTAGCTGTTCGCCATGGCAGGGATTTGTGAGGGTTGTGCAACAATATTGGAGTACAGCATGGATGGTTTGACATTCAAAATCAGCTTATCTCACCACGCCGTTCGGCAGAGGAACAAGCTCCATTCGTCATACGCCTGACTATTACCGACAGCTCTGGGACACTTCCTTGCTTTCGCATTGGATACGTCTGTACTCTTGTTACTGTAGGTTTCGACACTGAGCACATTAGCTTATGCATGCATTGCATTTATGATATGCTGCATTGGGGCCCAAATATATATTACCTTTCTTCACTGATCGTGACACCGGTGACAATGGCAATCCTAGAGTCATTTGCTACCACTGTAGCTATAAATAAAACTAGTGCTGATTTAAATACGTAAAGTACAATGACCATGGCATGCCCTAGGCGTGTCTGTGGAATCTTATTTAGGAGACTATGTCATGACATAAGCAGCGATGGAATGCAGCTGAAAAGTTGTATACAGCTTCCCTGGCCTATAGTAAGCACAGTACATGCCCTGCCATGGCGAACAGCTGCACGCGGGGTCATGTGAAATTAAAAAAAAAAAAAAAAAAAAGCACAGTACATGCAGAATCAAAATAGGGTTACACTACAAGTGGACGGGAGTCACCTGTGGTGGGGAGCAGGGACAAGATGATGAGCCAGAGTCTGGGCCTAGGTGATTCGGAATATCTTGGGAATAGGGGACATACATATATATGGCAGAAAATTTTCGGCCATAGTATAAACGACCCTCTTACTACAACAGGATATAGCAGGAAGGACACGAAGGCAGGAATAGAGGGATGAAGAGCAGTGGAAAGACAGGAGCTAGAACTCAGTAGTAAGGTGGAGGAGACCACTCTCTTTTTTTATATTTGTTGGTAGAGAAAACGGAATCAGAACTCGTATCCAGCACTTCAGCCATGATAAGTCCTACGGGAGCTCCCCTTGCTATCCTCGTAAGTACACCTAACTACATGAATTATTTTTTTATCATTACTCATGTGCCGCCCTATGGGCTATGACGAGACTAGCTACATGGGAGATAAATTCAGTAATGGAAAAATTAAAAAAATAATAATAACGGCACTGACCGGGATGCGGCGCATTACCGAGATCCAGCCTACTTCCGGAAGAACAACCTCCTGTAAGTCCAAATCTTCATAGAAGATAACCAGATTGCACATACCGCCTGGAGAGGTAGAGGAGAGTAACTTCTGCACCTTAGTTAGCCAATTGTAAATCTTGAATGATACTCTATGGTGGCAGTTGCCTAATTAGGCATCTGAACCCTATGCAGATGTAAAATGGCAAGATGGCTATTTAGGACCTTTTTTTTTTTTTTTTTTTTTTTTTTTTTATGTCATTACTCGCATGCCGCCTTGTAGGCTATGGCGAGGATATTTAGGACCTTGAGCACATGTATATACCTGTTATAGTATGTATTCAAGAGATCTGAAATGTTTCATAATAATTGGATACATATAGAACAAGTGGTGAGCTAATATATATATTTTTATTACTAGAAGCAAACTTTGATATTCAATATGTATATCATCCTACAAAAATAAAGCATATTTAGAATAGTCTAAAATATAACTCTGCACATAGGAGAATATATTCTGGGTAGCTTATAGGTATATGTATTGACAGGAATCACGGCTACTCATCGTCAGCATAGTTACTTTGTTACTCCTCGCGCCGGATTGAATCCAGTCGCATTTGATATAGCTTGAGCCTATGCTAAAGGACCGAAGTGCCAACTAGTCCTGCAACCTGAGCTCAATTTAACAAGTATGACAGGTCTCCCTATCTCGCCATAGCCTACCAGGCGGCACGCGAGTAATCATATATGAAAAAAAAAAAAAAAAAAAAAAAAAGACAGGTCTCCCTCACTAGCACAAGATATGGCAACATGAGCCGAATGTAATAGATATAGCAGGTCCAGGCCCACGGCATCAGGTGAGGCAGAATGAGCTCAATCTGACAGGTATAGCAGGCCCTACCCACTGCCACGAAATGAGGTAGAGTGAGCTGAACTTGACAGGTATAGTAGGTATGGCACGAAAGCACATAATAAGGTAGAATGAGCTAACCTTGATAGGCATGGCGAGCCAGCGACAACTACTTCAACAGGACGAGCGTTTGGAAGGGACTCCGCAACCACAACGCCACACAGATCGAAAGCTCTCAGCCCGCTGAGTCTTTTGACCTAATTTTTATTCCAAAATATCCAAGTCCTCAAGTATCCCCCTTGGGGTGAAGTTTTGAGGAATCTTTCAGCTCTCGCTCCGTTGCCAGCACACCTCAGCCCCCAGTTGTTTGTTTTTAAGTGCCTGTCCCCGGGCCATATTGACTTCGGTCCAGGGACCTGCCATGGCGAAGAGCTACTTATACCGGACAACTCGGATCAAGAACAATTTTTTTTTTTTTTTTTTTTTTTTTTTTTAATATCATTACTCGCATGCCGCCTGATAGGCTATGGCGAGGTTTTCTTAGTTAGATCAAGAACAAGGAGACCCCCTGGTAGCACTCATGGAATGGATGGAAACATGACGGGGACATTTTATTACTTTATCGGCCTACATCGCGAGCGAAGTGGAGCTCCCACGGCCATCACTGGGTCTTTGGTTAGTCTTGGGTAGGACTGGCAGTTAGGACAGATCCGCGGCATCACCGCCATCTGAAGCTGTTATGGCCCAGGGCGAGACGTAGTAGCTGCATTGAGGGTCCCAGCACGTAAAGGGTTGTGAGGTTAGAGCCTGATAAGCTCTGTAGACTCTTCCCAGGCTTGACCCTTGTGTGGAACGGGAAGCTTTGCTAAATATACAGCGAGCCGTGGCATTGGACTTGTGGGGAGTCCAGACGGATGCTTCCGTCGGTGCAAGCGGTCGGAATGGCTTCATCCGAAGTCGCTTAGCGAAGGTGCTTAAGGTGCAAACGATGTGACAAGCCTATGGCAGGGAGAGTATCGTACTCACTTGGGTGGTGCCCTGAGTTGGTTCAAGTGAAACGACAGCCCTAACCTGCAACCTTCGTACAGTTGTAGGGCCTGTGGACAGCGCGAGTGGGGCAATCCCACAGTATGAAAATCGCGCAGGGGGGCCAGAAATGGTCACAAGGCGGTGCTAGGCTTACAGAGCCTTAAAAAAGCACAGTAAATACCAGTTGGCCTTTGGAAACTGGAAGACTCCCCCTACATTGAGCCGGATAGAAGAAAGAGCAGGAGCGGGCCTATACACACAGGGGTCATCAAGATCGATATACCTGGGCACCCACGCCACGGTAAACGACGCGGAGTTATTCGCCATAAGCGTAGCCCTAGACACGACGGAAGGGGAACTCCTAATACTAACCGACTCCAAAGTTGCAATTTTTCTTTTTTTTTTTTAATTTCATTACTCGCATGCCTCCAAAGTTGCAATAGCCAAGCTATGTAACATCGCCAACGGCAACCCTACCCACGAAGGAGCGGCACGAAAAACTAGAATGTCGTGGGAAGAACGAATTGCGAAAGGCGACCGGGACCTGGCAAGAATGTGGATCAAAAGGACACAAGGGCATCCCGGGAAATGAAGAGGCAGACGAAGCGGCCAAAACGGGCACCTTCCTACAGTACCTACCCGAGGTCGTCACCGAGGCCGGGGTGAGACAGAACACCAGGCAAAGTAGGGCCCAAGAGAGAAACAGACTGGGACTAACATACCGGCCACTACATAGTACAGAGGCTTAGGATACAAGTAGTGAAGCTCGCGGGCCTACTAGGCTCGAAAGGTTTACGAGCTTGGAGGCACAAGATAGGGAAAGCAAACAGCCCGGACTGCCGCTAGAGCGGCGAACACGAAGAAACGACAAAGCACCTCCTTGATGAGTGCCAGGTGTGGCGAAGACGATGGCCCGGAGGTATAGAAGACATACGGAGACCCCCAAGAGCAGGAGACGACGACCCAGACCCACTACACGCATTAATGGAATTGCTGGGGGGGGGACGAGTAAACGGGATTTCCTTCCTTTTCCATTCCATTTCCCTTTTTCCTTTTCACGAAGACTTCTTACGAGAGGGAGACGAGAGGGACTCTCTATCTATTTCACGTAATCTACTTATCCATCTCATGTATCTAACCAGACCTCGCCATAGCCCATAGGGCGACATGCAAATAATGATATTAAAAAAAAAAAAAAATTACTTATCTTCACTTACACGCTTTCTCCCTTTCTTGTGACAGAATTTTCGGAGGATTGACTGGGACTTCCCTATTTTTTCTTTAACTTTACCTATACTTATCTCACCCCATGTATAACCTCGCCATGGCCAATAGGGCGGCATGCGAGTAATGGTAAAAAAAAAAAAGGCGAACAGCTGCAAGTGGGGTTATGTGAGATAAAATAAAAAAATAAAAAAAAAAAGATAGGCATGGCAGGCCCGACACGACTGTGTGAGATGATGTAGAATGAGCTGCATTTGATACGTACGGCAGCTCGGATCCGACGGCACAAGATGAGATGCAATAAGCTGAAAGAGCAGGTGCAGTCCGACGGCGAGAGATGAGGTGAATTTGACACGCATAGCCGGCCCAATCCGATGGCACAAGATGATGCAGAATGAGCTTAATTTGACATGTAGCAGGTACGGCCCGATGGCATGAGATGAGGGAATTTGATACTTTTTATTTTTTAATACCATTGATCGCGTGCTACCCTTGGGGCTATGGCGATGAATTTGACACGTATGGAAGGTACGGGATGATGCAGGACGAGGTGAATTTGATATATAGAGTCGGCCTGACCTGACGGCGCGAGATCAGGCACAATGAGCTGAATCTGGCAGTATGGTAGGTCCAAACTGCCGGCGCGAGATCATCCAGAATGAGCTGAACTTGACAGGTTTGGCAGGCCCTATTCGATGCCCTGCCATGGCGAATAGCTGCATGTGGGGTCATGTGATATAAAAAAAAAAAAAAAAAGAAGGCCCTGTTCGATGACGTGAGATGAGCCAAATGAGCTGAACCTGACAGGTTTGGCAGGTCCTATTCGATGACGTGAGATGAACAAGAATTTTTTTATTTTTTTTTTATTTTATTTTTTTTTTTTTTTTGAGTCACGTAACCCCGCATACAGGCGACCAGCCTATGGCAGGGACCCATATACCCGGGTCAGGTTACAGGCCGCTAACAACATACTCTGCGTACACACCCCGAACACCCAGTACCATCCCAGCTAACACAGATCAAGGCTGGCAAACCAATGCTCGACCGGATCGCCCTCCACATCCTCCTGCTTCCACTAGTGAGCGGCACGAGCTAGCTCGAGCCTGGATTGATTATATACATAATATTGACAAACTAAACTAAACTAAGCTAAATTTTCATCTTTCTCACTACTATCAGGTAAATTGTGCATTTCGAAGTTGTTGGTAGGTCAGAATGAGCTCCAAGTCTCTAATTATTACTATATTAGGTATTTACAGTTTATGAAACCTTGCACTGGCTAAGCATTTTAGCGAGCTGTCAAGAAAAACACAAGCATGATCTTGGCTCGTTTGAGCTCGAGCTGGATCGGCTCGTGCCGCTCACTAGCTTCCACCCTTTCTCCTCTAAATGCTCCAGGATTGCCAGTTGACTTGTACCATGTGAACACCACATGCTCAGCACTCCACTCCTCTCCACACGTGCATTGCACCTCCTTAGTGCTAAAAGAAGATAGCCTCAGCACCCCCGGTAGATACCCCACATAAAGCAGGCGGTGCGCCTGCCACCACCGAAACACCTCGCCATAGCCCTTAGGGCGGCATGCGAGTAATGATAAAAAAAAAAAAAAAAAAACCACCGAAACACCGAAACCACCAACGCCCACACCCACTCCCTCCCCCTGCACCCAGAACTCACCTCCACGCCCCAAACCCAGCTCACACGCCCCAACCGGCCCGACAACACAACCACGAAACATGGCATTGCCGTCCACGGCATAGCCTTCAGGAAAGACTTAGGGAATGTCAGAAGATTGTTGGAGGCCTCCAATAAAGACGTAGGAAAGATCCTAGGGATCAGATGGCTGCGCAGGAAAACAATCTTAGTGGAGAGAGGCAAGAAGACTAGTTCGGCAGTGGTATACCTGGAGACACAGAAGGAAATTGGGAAAATGAAACTCGGAAGAAGGTGGTTGTGGATGAGCGTGTACGAGCCGGGCCCTAGTGAGCGGCTCGAGCCAGCGAGCCTTGATTACATGATATAATTGATAACTAATCTAAACTATTCTACAGCTTCATCCTCCTCGCCACTATCTACTAAATTGAGTATACATCTCGATTAAGGAAAAAATCGCCATATGCGCCCGGAGCATAGGGCGCACAGGAAAAAAACTGGGGAACATGTCACAACGCATCCCTGTCGTGTGCGCCATGTTGCACCCTGTCGCTCGTGGATCGCCCTGGGAAATGCGGTAACATGACGACCTCCCTTGGCATTCAAGAACATGTTAGCCTAGCCCATAGCGCAATACAAAGCTAACTTCACATCTTTGATGTACCAGACAATAGTGGCAATACCTGGGCTAAGTTGCTTCTGTGTGTTGCTCCCTAGCATCATCTACAATGAGACTTTGCTGCATGAGTTTGCCAACACGTAAACTTGACTCTACAACGCGCGATCCCAGTCAGTATGTTGTCATAACACAGGTAACATGCTGGGTCTCGCTGGTAACGCAGATGACCTGATGGGTCTCGTTAAGCATGTAGTTGACATGATTGAGCTCATTGGGGACGCAATTTACTCTATGGTCTCGTTGGGGTGCACTGCAACTGGAGTACCACGTTGTTAACTCTGTTTACATATCCTCATGTGTTCTCAATTCGGTATATAATGAATTATTTATTTATTACTAGCTATCAACGATATATACAGGTACCATTTCACCACCCTTCCATGCCACACTCCACTGCATCCCTGTAGATTAAGTCTTTTATCACATATCTCGCGCTGCAGAGGAAGGCCTGCCATACCTGTTAAAGTGAGCTCATGTTCACATATTTCATGATGTTGGAAGCGACCCGCCATACCTGTAAACTGAGCTCACATTGCCACATCTCGCGCCGTCGAAATGGCCCGTTAAATTGACCTCATTCTGCTATTCTCGTATCGTCGAAAGGGCCCTGCGGTAACTGTAAGATTGAGCTCATGTTCACATGTCTCGCGACTTTGAAAGAGATCTGCCATACCTGTGAATTGAGCTCACATTGCCACATCTTGCACTGTTGAAAGGGCCCTACGGTACCTGTCAAGTTAATCCCATGTTCGCACATCTCGCAATGTCGAAAGGGGCCTGCAATACCTGTTGTACTCAGTTCATTCTGCCACATCTCGTGCTGTCAAAGGAGACCTGCAATACTGGCAAATTGAACTCATTCTGCTACTCGAAAGGGCTCTGCAATGCTGTTAAGTTATCTCATGTTCACACATCTCATGACATTGAAAAGGACCCGCCATATCTGTGAATTGAGCTCACGTTATTACTTTTTGCACCGTCGAAAGGGCCCTGTGATACCCTTTTAATCTCATGTTGCCATATCTCGTACTGTCAAGAGAGGCCTGCCATACCTGTTAATAGAGCTCATTCTATAGCATTTCGTGCTGTCAAGGAAGACCTGTTAATATATGTGAGTAAGTTGTGCGATGTGTGAGTAGGTTGTGTGATGTGTTGCCTCGCCTTGCAGAAGGACGTTCAATGAAAATTGACTCCTGAATTGACTCCTAAATTCAACGTACAATAATTAGGGGCAATTATCACAGTGTCAACATGCCAGATTGATCAGCAACCCGTCCTATGCCTTCTCTAGTTGTATCATGCTACTGTGGTAGTCTGGTTGCCATTGTGGGCTATCCTAGCCGACCCGCGAGATCACAGTGGACAACTGAAGTGGCCTGAGCAACCTCATCAGCACCGAATTTGGCAACCTATCTCCTGGGTGGGCAAAACTTCGCTACATTCGATGCACTAGTTTCACTGTGTGACGTCCAGCCAAGAGGGTCTGTGTACTATCAAATTCCTGACCTCAAGCAATGGCCAGTGTATCTCTTGGGCGGGTGAAACTTCGCTAAATTCGATATACTAGTTTTACTACTTTGGGTCCTTATCATGCCGATCAATCATATCAAATTTGTAACGTAAACACTTACTTGTGGGATTGTACTCGCCTACTACGAGACTGATGAGACTGTATAAGATTGACTGCTAGGACTAACTACATGATAAAATAGTTATGCTATTGTTATTCTATGGTAGTACTTTATAGCTCGCTGCTCGAGTATGCTTTAGCTATGTCTACTTGATAGTATTTAATATCTCGCTACAAGTGCGTTGACCTTCCTTTCAAGTACTGTCGCTTACCTATTAGTGACCGAGCACCTATTAGTGACCGATCTCTTGGCACTCCTCCTCGTACAACTTCTACATGCAATATCTTCGGCGTCAGGCATGCTAGCAACATGAGGTAAATTGTACAATATACAGCAGGTGCACCTGAATATTTGAAGGTTATTTGATGGCCATACTATATATACATCTGTTGTAATTCAATGATATGCAGAGAAAGTATAGCATTCTACCCCCCCCTTGCATAGCAAAGGATAGCATACACTAAATATTATATGATTATCCTCAACTATAGCTCTTCACACTCTCAAGTGGCTATAGAAGAAGATAGCTAACTTAAATGGTGATAGGATAAGGCTGCTCTGAATTTCGGTAGCCTCAAAGCAGTTGCTGAAATAGCCGAAAATGCCGGAAGTGCCAAAACTTCCAATATGCTCTTCTGTTACTTGCAACAAGCAACTACATATACTAAAAATAACAGGATTAATAGCTGTAAGACTACTCTTATGATTACGATAGTATGTAACATAATTGGGAGTGTTGGCTACTAGGAAAACATCCTCAAGAATAGTTTAGTATATTTCAGGACTGATAGTATTAATTGCTAAGAAAAATACTATTATGAGTGCGACAGCCTCTAGTAGGATAATAGGATTGGTAGACCTAATAGGTACCTATACTAACAATAGTATATAGCTGCAGAATTAGCTGGTATAGAAGTACCCTGACGGCTATAATAGCATATACCTAACTGATAGAATTAGTTGATGAAATGAACTTCTTACTATGTCAACATTGATTAGCATATACTATAGTTGATAGAGGAGGTAAGAATAATAGTATTACTGCCATACGCATCTATATAGAATGATATAGGGAGCAATACTAACAAAAATTTAGTATTTCTTATAGTAATATAATAAGCGGAATTGTGTCTGGATATATACTATCCTATAATGACCTGATAGGTATAATTAGCTGCAAGAACTTCTGTCAAAGTAGTTAGTGTCTTGTTATAAGTTCACCGCAACCATACGGCGGGCAGTCAGTAGATGCACATATGCAAGTAATATATAAGCTGACAGTACTAGTGACGGTGCTAGTACAGTACCGGCGCTGGCATCGCAGTCACATAAATGAGTGCTATATGAGCTACGCAGAGGACTAGCATATATAGAGCACTCAGGGCAAGATCTATAGAGAGTAATGGTACTCTGATATTGAAGTAGAAGCAATTGGCATAAATTTATGCTTGCTGATAGAATATAGCAATTAAAGAATTGGTTCATCATATATCTACTACTTTAGTTATATAAAACACTATTGATTATATCAAGAGCATAGAAATGCTACTTTTAGAGTGGTATATTAGTTGCAGTGGAGTATATCATGTATGCAGCAGAACATACTAGCAGCTTTAGCACTTCCAGCACTTTTGGATATTTTGGTAACTGCTTTTGAGGCTACAGAAATCTACAGTGACTTATCCTATCATCATTTAGGTAAGCTACCCTTCTTCTATAGTCACTTAAAAGTACGAAGAGCTATAGTTGAGGATAGTCATATAGTATTTAGTATATGCTATTCTTTGCTATGCAAGGGGGGGTAGAATGCTATACCTTCTCTGCATATCATTGAATTACAAAAGGTGTATATATAGTGTGGCCATCAAATATTCTCCAAATGTTCAGGCATGCCTGCTGTATATTGTGCAATTTAGCTTATATTGCTAGCATGCCTGACGCTGAAGATATTGCATGTGGAAGTTGTGCGAGGAGGAGTGCCAAGAGATTGGTCACTAATAGGTGCTCGGTCACTAATAGGTAAGCGACAGTACTTGAAAGGAAGGTCAACGCACTTGTAGCGAGATATTAAATACTATCAAGTAGACATAGCTAAAGCATACTCGAGCAGCGAGCTATAAAGTACTACTATAGAATAACAATAGCATAACTATTTTATCATGTAGTTAGTCCTAGCAGTCAATCTTATACAGTCTCATCAGTCTCGTAGTAGGCGAGTACAATCTCACAAGTAAGTGTTTACGTTACAAATTTGATATGATTGATCGGCATGACAAGGACCCAAAGTAGTGAAACTAGTATATCGAATTTAGCGAAGTTTCACCCACCCAAGAGATACACTGGCCATTGCTTGAGGTCAGGAATTTGATAGTACACAGACCCTCTTGGCTGAATGCTATATAGTGAAACTAGTGCATCGAATTTAGTGAAGTTTCACCCGCCCAAGAGATACATCTTAGGTACAGGAATAGCGCACATCTATTCAACATCCTTATATCTACTAGAACGTTCTCTAAGTTATAATTGTAGCGAGATATTAAATACTATTATGAATTTGTGCAATATATCGTATACCGCTTTGTCACAACCAGTATTATTTTTACTATTTCTACAGAATGACAACAGCATAACTATTAGATCATGTAGCTAGTCCTAGCAGTCAATCTTATATAGTCTCATTAGTCTCGTAGTAGGCGAGTGCAATCCCACAAGTAAATGTGTCATTGCAAATTTAATATGATTGATTGGCATGACAAGGACCAAAAGTAATAAAACTAGTGCATTGAATTTAGTGAAGTTTTGCCCGCCCGAGAGACACGAGACCCAACAGGGGCCCAAGTACCTCAACAAGGCCGTAAGTGAGTCAGGACGTAGCTGACGCTGACTCTTTTGCAACAGCGTAAACTTGATTTCAATACTAACAATGGCAGTTCAGGTATGCTGCGATATTGCCCAATTGAGTTAATTGACCACCTTTACCCCATTGGGCATATTGGGTGCACATATGAGATATGGAATTGTAGAATATATTGAATATATCAGGCACTTGAGCGCACATATGAGATATTGAGCATGTTGAGCATATTGAGTGTATTGAGCATGTTGAGCATGTTGAGTGCGCATATGAGATGTAGGGCATATTGGGCACATTGAGCACATTGAGCATGTTGAGTGCACGCACATGAGATGTAGGACACATTGCGCACATTGAGCATGTTGAGCATGTTGAGCACGTTATGACACCAGCAGCAGGATCACTTGCATCATGAGTGCTGAGGACCTTTTGTAATGCCATGGGTGCACCAAAGCAGAAAACTGATTTTATGGAGCTCGAATGTGGCAAAGGTATAAGGCCAAGTTTCAAAGTCATAAGGCTAGAAATGTGTAGAGTGTTACGGTTCACTGCGACCGTAGTGTGGGCGGCCGGTAGAGTGCGTGAAAAATGCGAAAAATATAAGCTACGCAAAGGACTAGCGAGTATCGCTAGTCAAGTGTCTTTTTGGCCTGCCGGATGGTAACTCTCTGCATTTACCACCTCTGTAACATAGGGGGGTTTTTTGTTTTTAATTTCACGTGACCCTGCATGCAGCTTTTCGCTATGGCAGAGCAAGTAACATAGGGTGCAGACGTTTGCAGTGCAATAGCAGCAGCAGCGCATTGGCCACGCACTTCTTTCATAGTATAGTTTCATAGCATTTTTTACTCAGCAATTTCATGATTATGAAATAATCAACTTGGCAAGTTGGAAACTAAATTCTATTGAAGATTATGCAAAAAGCATCACGGGACATATCACGTGAGGCTGCCATGTGTATATGAACCGAGATTATATTTTTTTTTTTTTTTTTTTATTTTTAAATCACATAACCCCGCTTGTAGCACTTGGCCATGGCAGGGTCCCTGGGCAAGCCCTCATAGCCCGGAGACAGGCTAAAACCGAGATTATAGTACTAGACAGAAAAATAAGTATTTGTACAGGGGATAAATGCATATTCATGCGCCATGCAGTATTCGGCAAAAACTAGCATATTTTCGTATGCTTGCCTGGTGATAGCTATAAGACAGTCCATATTTCGTGATAGGGTGTCCAAATTCATTATGTAAGAAAGTTCTGACGTGATGAAATTTGGACAGCTGACATAATGAATTTGGACTTTCACACCTATTCTTTCTTGCCAAGCATACGAAAATATGCTAGTTTCTACCAAATACCGCATAGCGCATAATATACATTATCTCCTGTCCAAATACTTATTTTTCTGTCTAGTATAAGGTAATTCCATGTAATGAGGAATCTAAGTTGTGGATACGTGTTGTGATAATAAGCAACCTTAATACTCGCACAATTTGCTAGCAGCTCATATCTATAAACAGGTGTATGTTAGGAGCACATACTGTACGTTGAATAGAAGACATAAGTGTGAACAATCTAATACGCATTCCTGCGCATCTTTTCTGTATATGTTGCTACAAATTCAAATGTATTTTGGTATCTTGGCGTGCTGATAGTGGTATCTTGGCGTGCTGATAGTATCATGCTGTCACGGATCACAATCGGTTACCCTGAACTGTACTAAAAACTGTACTAAGGTCGACCGGGTTCAAGGAATCTCCCACTAGCACAGTTTTGGATAACAGAATTGTCGGCGCTTAAGTAATTACGTTTTTTGGATAACAGAATTGTCGGCGCTTAAGGAATTACGCTTTTTGGATAACTGCAATCCTGCTGAAGGCACGGCGCTTAAGGAAGCCCTTCTATATCTCTCTGTTTCTGTGTTGCACTTTCCTGTATATAAAGACTCTTTTCCACCCCGTAGCCTAGGTCCCTCAAGCAATAAAACATATACTCTCCTGACCATACTCTTTCCTCTACAAGCAGCGTCCTGCTCAAACTTGTGAGCACTGCGTGACCCGCCTGACTCGATCTGCGACTCAGCGCCGGTTAATAGCCCCGTGAGGTCGGTCCGTTACACTTTATTGCTTCGCCTCATTCCCTCAAGAACCAGGACGCCAGCAAGGTTATGATCGAATCTGCTCCACGTTACACCACGATTAGGATCCCGCGACCACTACTCCAGACACTTAAGCCCCTTCTACGAGCCACCCTCTCTTTCGCTGCCGCCTCCTATCGAGCCCTCACAAACACCTCCCCCCAATTCGTCCCAGTGGACGAAATTCTCCAAGGCATCCAAGTCGTTACCAGGGGAACAACCACAGCCCAACAAGACCCCATCCCAGAATTTGGACACCTCTTCATACCAGACCACAACTGCAATTGTCCCTACTGCCCAATCAACGAAGAAGACCTGTCATGAACAAGGAGCCCCACGTTGTGCTCAGAATACCCACTACACTATACTCTGCAATCTTGAAGGCTCTTTCATACACGCTCTCCCTTACTCAGACTCTCCTTGTAGTACAAAAGGACGCCCCCCTCCTCCCCCAACGATATATCAACTCAAGCTTAGACCTCATCCAAAGCGTCAAGTATACAGAACAAGGAACGCAGACTGACCAGGAGTCAGGGTACAAAAAACGACGGGTCTACACCCAATACCTCGCACCCATTGCCTCTCCTCAAGCTGGCCCAAGTAACTATCAAGGACTCACGATACCGGACTCTCCGTCAAACCAGGATAATCTCGTGGACCTCTACAATCTCGCCCAACAACAACTTCAACAAGGAAACGCACTCGTCTACCAAGCCACAGACTCTCACGCCCACGACTACCTCTTACAGCAGATCAAAGAAGAGTTACAAAACCCAGAAGAGACAGCTGACGAGGACTTCCAAGAAAACGAAGAACCTGACTGGCCGGAAGAATATTTCTGGAACCCTCACGATTAGAAACTGGAAGAACTAAGGGAATCCAAGCCAGAAATTGACTTTGGAAGCTCCACTTCCAAATCTGACACTGAATTCCCCCCTATAATGAACAGCTACCCCAATCCTCCTCCATCAAGAACCTCTACTCCTCGGCCTACCATGTCCGCTATCACCTTACAGAAACTCAGTTCAAGCAGCTGCTGGACAGCATCAAAGGGAAATCTAACATCAAAATTAAGTAGCCAGAAACCTACTCTGGCAAATAAAGAAAGCTTAGGGGATGGTTCAACCAGCTATTCATCCAATTCACTAACAACGCTGACCATTTCAAGGATTACCATACTAAAATTAATTACGCCTCCTCCTTCCTACGAGACATAGTATCTAAGTAGTTCGAGCCTTATTATAGTATAATGACACCCTTAAGAAGGCCTTCTCTGACTATGATACCTTTCGAAAAGCTCTTACTGATACCTTTGGAATTAGTAATAAGAAAGGCCATACACAGCAACAGCTTGACAAGCTCACTCAGAGAGACGCCAGATTTATAGCATATCGGCCTCAGGTACAGCGCCTTACAATTGATGCTGGGATCAATAATGTAGGAAAAATTATAGCAATCAGAAGAGGACTAGCTCCATGACTTTAAGATTGGCTTCTAACACAGATAGGAGTCAATAGTTGGGAACTATCAAAGTTAGTTAAGAACTTAATGGAAATAGACAACAACTACTTCAACTAGAGAAAAGCTAACCTCTAGCTTCTCTTATTAAAACCACGGCCCTCTCAAGGACCTCCTGTACCCCAAAGGCCCTCTGCATGTATACTGAAGCTATTAGTCAAGGATACCACAGTCCAATAGAAATAGAATTAGATACAGTAAGGTGGGTCTCTAAGAAAGAAAGACAGAGGTGTTAACAATAAGGCCTATACTACTATTGTAGGGAGGAAAAACACTTCACCTACCAATGTCCTAAACGCCTGCCCTGCTCCTATCAACCAACTTCTACCAAGAACACTACCTCTCCTCCTCTATGCAGGATAAATTAAATTAATACAAATACCACTAGTGAGGCTGAAGGTGTTAAAATTAAGGAGTTAAATAACAAAAAGTAGAGAAGACAGGTAGCCCTTCTTCTACTCAATCCAATAGCTTTATTGCTACCGCACCAAGCTCAGAATCAAGGTCAAGTCCTTAGATGCCTCAAGTTTCTAAGAACCTTTTTTCTGTCCTACCTCAAACTTCATTGTTATTATATTCTAACTATTTCTAAGCCTCTTACTCATGTTTTCCTAGTTTTTCTGAAGCCTCTTAAGTCCTTTCCAAAGTGTCTATTACTTTCTTATTATGCAATATTAGGGTCGAGTCTCTAAAAGACTTAAGAAATAATATCGAATTTTATACTACGTTTTTTGAACTAAATAAGTTTCTCTCTCTTACTGCCTATATCATTATCTCAAAAATCAAACTCAGAATCAAGCTAAGTTAAGACCTAGTCATTTCTAGATCAGGGTGCATAAGGTAATCTCATATATTCAAGGGTGATTCAAGAGTGTAGACTTACAACCCAACCTATATCTCAAGTGGTCAACCTGATCTTTATGGACAAAACCTAAGCCAAGGACCCCCTTATCTAAGAAGAATATATTGTCAAGATAAATATTGATAGCTATGAAGAGCTAATTAAATTCAGGATTACTGAAACCTGTAAGGATAATCCTTTAGTACTTGGAATAGGCTGGTAAAGAATGTATAATATCCAAATAGATTATAACAAAAATCAACTCTATTTTCCCCTCTCTTACAATCCTCACAACTTAGAAAACTAACCCATTCAACTGCTCTATGAGTGACCAGCTACCTTAATCTTACAAAATAAGATAGCCTTCATTAATGCTATTGCCTTTAAGACTCTTTCTAAGAAGCACCTTACCTATAGTATTAATATTCATGATATAGACTAAGCCTTATTCTATCATGTTACAGATTCACTATGACCATAGTATGGGCAGCCGGTAGAGCATGTGAAAAGCGAAAAATGCAAGTGCATATGAAATGTACATATGCAACGTAAGCAACATGCGACAGCCGGAAAGGCGCCGCAGTTGCATAATGAGTACTATATGAGCTATGCAGAGGACTAGTGAGTATCGCTAGTCAAGTGTCTTTTTGACCTGGCGGACGGTAACTTTCGGCGTTTACCACCTCTATAATAGTTGACTAGCGATAAACCAGTCACCGGTTCGATGCTTAACTTATCTCACCAATTCCCTAAGTATTAAGTATTAAAGCCGCAGAAAGTAAGACCTTACCTGAGCCAAGAGCCAAAGAGCGAGAGCTACGAGCCAGAGTCAGAGCTAAGAGCAATATGGAAGGCCATGTAAGACGGCAAAATATTGATATTAGGTGACGCTGTGTAATTCCAGCATGCCAAGTGATGGGTGGTGCTTGTACAATACGTCTGAGGCAGCAGCAAGGACAAAGTGACGTATCGAATCCCTGGCTGACATCCTGGTTGGAAGGGTCATGTAGCACAGTGCATGGGATAATCCATGACAGCCAGGGTGGGGGCAGACTTATATAGTAGTAACTCAGAGAAGTTGTACTAAGAGAGGGGGTACTGTTACGGGTTCATCACAACCATAGTATGGGCAGCCGGTGGAGCACGTAAAAAGCGAAAAATGCAAACGCATACGAAATGCGCATATACGATGTAAGTGACATGCGACAGCCGGAAAGGTGCCGTAGTTGCATAATAAGTACTATATGAGCTACGCAGAGGACTAGCCAGTATTGCTAGTCAAGTGTCTTTTTGACCTGGCGGACGGTAACTTTCTGCATTTACTACCTCCGTAACACATCAAGTAAACCAAGTATCTAGCCAAAGAATCTAGGAAATAATATAGTACTTATATAATAGGAATTATTAGAAGGAACTTAAAGACTCTAAGGAATATGTACTCAAGGAATATTATGACTTTATTGATATCTTTGACTAAGACAAAGCAAAGCAACTCCCTCCCCATAGACTAGGGATTGATCATGCCATTTTCTTGGAAGAAGGAAAGTTACTCCCATTTGACTCTCTCTACAACCTCAATACAAAGGAACTCCTTACTCTACAAAAATACCTAGAAGATAATCTAAGGAAAGAATTTATTTAGGTATCCACCTCTCCTGCAGGTGTGCCAATCCTCTTTATACCTAAACCTGACAGATCATTATAGTTATGTGTAGACTATAGGGGACTTAATAATATCACAATTAAGAATCATACTCCACTTCCCCTTATCAATGAAACTCTTGACGGACTCAAAAAAGCCGAATACTACACTAAGCTAGACATTAGGGAAGCCTATTATCAAATCAGGATTAAGAAAGAAGATGAATGAAAAACAGCCTTCCGAACACATTATAGATACTTCGAATACAAGGTCATGCCCTTTGGGCTTACTAATACATCCACTATATTCCAAGCTCATATTGAGAATATCCTCAGAGAATTTTTAGATAAATTCTATACTCCTTATCTAGACAATATTATCATCTTCAGCACCTCACTCTAAAACCATATACAATATATCAAAAGGGTTCTTCACAGGCTGAGAGAATATGAGCTATATATTAAAGCAGAAAAATGCGATTTTTATAAATAACAGGTTGAGTATTTGGGATTTATAGTAACTACAGATAGCATTAAGATAAACTTTAAGCAAGTCGAAGCAATTAAGGAATAGGAAACCCCTAGATCAATAAAGGATATCCAAACCTTTTTAAGGTTTGCTAACATCTACAGATACTTTATCCTAAACTATAGTAAGGTTGCAGGACTATTGTATGACCTACTAAAAAAGAATCAAGCATTCAAATAGAAACTAAGACAGCAGCAGATATTCAAAAAGCTCAAAAAATCCATCACATCTGCACCAATCCTAAAGTACTTCAACCTCTCCAGACTAGCTACTCTAGAAACTGACGCTTCAGACTATGTAGTAGCCGAAGTACTAAGTTAAGAACATGAAGGGAAAACTTAGCCAGTTGCATTCTACAGCTACTGTATGATCTCCGCATAGTACAACTATAAAATCTATGATAAAGAGCTACTTGCCATAGTGGACGCTTTCAAGGAATAGAGGTACCACCTTCGAAGTGATATCTATAATGAAGATATTCAAGTATATACAGACTATAAGAATCTGGTATACTTCATAATAACTAAGCAACTCAATCAATGCTAGATGAGATGGATGGGAGAGTTCATAGGTTTCAATTTTAAGATTATATATGGGGAAGGACGGAAAAATAAAAAGGCAGACGCACTCACAAGATGATCAAGAGATCTTCCTAAGGAGGGGGACCACAGGCTCATACAATAATACCAAACTATCCTCAAGCCTTCTATATTTACTCAAGTCAACATTCAGGATATCGATATATTGATTCAAGACTAGGATCAAGACCTCATGCTCCGAACTATCAAGATAGAACTCCCACATTATTAACCTAAAGCTATACTCAATTGATGAGTCAGGAACCCTCATATATAACTCAAGAGTTATGTTACCCAAGTCACAGTATATTCAGGTTATTTAGGAACACCATGATGCACCTGTTACGGCTAAGGTGAGACTTACCCGAGCAGGGAAACACTTACCCTGAATCCTTAGTAAGGCCAGTGCTGCTAGACCGGACTGATCACCTGTTAGGCTTGGCAGAGGATTCTTTGTGTTTGAATAGGGTAGTGCTAAAGAAGTGTGTGTCACTGTTGATTGTAAGGTCTTTAGGCCTGGCACTCAGTTTATGAAGCTAATATGCGCACATGCCCTAGTACATGCTATTATCTAGCATCTGTACTACGTTGCATGTTTCTTTGTTATGATTATTGGCATTGTTAAATTGCCGTTTCTTTATTTGCTTGCCTAGTCATGTATGATGTGCTCAGTCTACTTAAGCACAGGCGATAGCACAGTTGAAGAATCAAGACACAAGCGGTGTTCTAAGTTCTCTATACTTCTGAAACCTATCGTTTCCTCATTACGCTCGTGAATCGCTCTGCTCCGCTATGCACTCCACGCAAAACAGCTGCCCTTCCGGCCCACCGTATATACAACTCCGTAGCCATTCGGCCTGCAGCATATACGCCTCCGTGGCCACTCCGGCCTGCAGCATATACACATCCGTAGCCCGCCCGCCGTATATACACCTCCGTAGCGACTCCGGCCTGCCGAATACGTACCTCCGTAGCCGTAACATCCAGTGCCTTCCAGCGCCCACTGGAGCCTAGCCCCTCATGCCCGTAACAGCACCACTGGCAAGACACCTAGAACGAGACAAAACCTTCGAACTCATTTCAAGAATGTACTATTAGCCTTAGATATGGACAATTATAGCTCACTACATTAACAACTATTATAAGGGCAAATAAAATAAGCCTCTCTACCACAAGCTATATGAACTTCTGAATCCTTTTCAACTCCCAAAAACTGCCTATACCTGTGTTACCATGGATTACATCATAGACCTCCCACCAAGTTAGAGATATAATGCAATCCTTGTTATAGTTAATAGACTCACCAAGATGGCATACTTCATCCTGGCAAAGAAAAGTGACAATTCAGAGAAGCTAGCTTAACTATTTTTCCAAAATATAGTAACACTCCATAGCCTATCTCAAGAAATTATTACAGACCATACCCTAATATTTAAGAACCATTTCTGAAATACCCTTTGCAACTGTTTGGAAATCAAGCTAAAATACTCTACAGTCTTCCACCCTCAGACCGACAGACAAACAGAACGAGTCAATAGTTTTGTGGAGGAGTACCTTAGATACTACATCAACTATCAATAAAACAATTGGACCTCCAAGCTTTCTATAGCCGAATTTGTATACAATAATTATTAATCGGATACTACTAAAATGTCCTCCTTCTATACACTTCAAGGGTTCTATCCACATTTTAGTACTATATTGGGACAAGCTGTAATCAACTCCCTAGCCCAAGATCTGTTCCAAGAGCTTTAGAACAACCATCGATACCTCTAAGAAACTATCAGAGATGCCCAAGAATAATATAAGAAATATTATGACTGTCACTATCAAGAACCTCCAAGATACCAAAAAGGAGACCAAGTCTATCTCAACGTCTCTACCTAAATCAAAACTATACTACCTAGCCAAAAGCTCACAGCAAAATGTTATAGACCTTTTAAGATTATCAAGGTCCTCTCTCCCCATACTTACAAGCTGGAACTACCCTCAAATCTTATGACCCACTTCCACCCAGTCTTCAATATCACTTGCCTAAAACCCTGCTATTCTAATTCTCTTCCCGCACAGCGACAAGACCCTCTAGAACTGATCAAGATAAATAGGGAACCTGAATAGGAGGTGGAACAAATCTTAGACTCACACCTATATAGGAAGTACCTCTAATATCTAGTAAGATGAGCTAGATACCCCACTGGCCTGACGACTGGCATATACCTTAAGAACTTACCTATTATAATAATATACTCTAGGACTTCCATTCTAAATACTCTTAGAAACTAGGACCCTTGACATTTACTAAAAACTCGGCCTCAAAAAGGAGGACCCAACGTTATAAATCATAATCAGTTACCTTGAAGTGTACTAAAAACTGTACTAAGATCGACCAGGTTTAAGGAATCTCCTACTAGCATAGTTTTAGATAATAGAATTATTGGCACTCAAAGAATTATATTTTTTGGATAATAGAATTGTTGGCACTTAAGGAATTACACTTTTTGGATAATATCAATTCTGCTAAAGGCACGGCACTTAAGAAAGCTCTTCTATCTCTCTCTGTTTCTATATTACATTTTTCTATATATAAAAACTCTTTTCAACCCCATAGCCTAGGTCCCTCAAGCAATAAAATATATACTCTTCTAACTATACTCTTTCCTCTACAAGCAGCATCCTGCTCAAACTTGTGAGCACTGTGTGACCCACCTGACTTGATCTGTGACTCAGTACCGGTTAATAGTCCTGTGAGGTCGGTTCATTATACTTTTCATGAAAATTGACTCTTGAATAAAATTCTCCATTGACTTTTGACTCGGAATTGACTCCTGAATTGATTTCTGAATTGAGTTTTCAATTGACTCTAAAATTAAGCTCTAAATTAACTTCTAAATTCAATATGCAAGTAGGAATAATTCTTATAGTATCAATATATTAGCTAGAAATAGATTGATCCGCAACTCATACTATACCTAATATAGTTATATTATACTATTGTGATAGTTTAGTTGCTATTGTAAGCTATCCTAGCCAGCCTATAGAATTATAGTAGGTAGTTAAAATAGCCTAAGTGACTTTATCAGTACTGAATTTAGTAACCTATCTAAGACCCAATAGAGACTCAAATAACCTTACTAGCATGCAATTTAGTAATTTATGGAAGACTTAAGGGACCTGCCTAGAAGTCTAAGGTAAAATAGTCTAAGTGATCTTATTAGTACTCAATTTAGCAATCTTTATAGAGGCCTAAGTAACCTCTATAGTACTTAATTCAGTTGTTAGCATAGGTATTACTAGACTTATAAGAGTAACTCTTGAGGTGACTCAGAGTTTACAAAGGTAGTAAAATAAATATCAAAAGGTTACATGAGAGTATTAAGTGAGAGTTTAACTTAAAATACTACTTATGTCCTAATTTCTTCTAGCTAACTATCTGGCCCATTTATATAAACTTCTGGCTATTATATATAACTAGTTAATTGCTAATAATATAACAACAAATATGCTAAGGTATATAGACAGAGAGACATAATAGAAAACATATATTAGGGAGGTCTATAGTAGCAGAAAAGATATAAATATAATATAACTATGTATTAGGAAGATCTATAGTAGCTAAAATAATGTGAATATAATAGAAGCATGCATTTGAAAGGTTTGTAGTAGCTGTAAAGGTGTTAATATAATAGAAACATATATTAGAAAGGCCTATGATACATGTATACATATTGGTAAGCTATGTATAACTTTAATATACACTTCAGTAGGCAACTACTATTTACTAGTAGATGTTGCCTAGTGGTAATCAGTTATATCTTTACTATATGTCTCTAGTAGTACTTTCAGAAGTGACTATGTAAGTTTTACCTTAGCTATAATATCATTCCTATTTTAGAGCTTTTTTGCTTAGAAAAGGTTCTAAAAATCTAAAAATCTATTTAGTGAGATCAGTATATACTTTTATATAGCTAAGAGTATCAGTATATCCTATGCATAGAGTACTAGTAATTCATTGTAAGTACAATGGCTGATAGTAAGACTAGTATGTTCTGTATTTGAATTTAGTATTAGTCATTAAACTACTTCTTAAATAAAACTCTATAGGAAACACTTGAAATTGTAGAAGGTATAACATCTATATAAGGTTATAGCTTTATTAGCTAGACCTTAGTAGTACTAAATAATATATTATGATGCCTGTAAAGTAGAGTCTTTAGGCTTTTATGAGTAACTTGCATAGAATTCTATAATAGATTTTTAGTGGATGATATAGGTTACCAATTGGCTTCTATATACTATCTTCATTATATCTCTACCAACTGATTTAATATTTGACTTAGAATCAGATCTTGCAGCTATCGATAGTATGGTTAATATTATAACAGAGTTCTTGTTTATTACTATTAAGGTCTGTAATATCATCTCAGGTTTATAAGAGCTTTAGGAGCATGATGTATATAATTCTATATAGTTATATACTTTGAGGCAGTTCAAGTTTGGTTGTTATATAACTTAGCCAGTCTTCTACTACTGGTAAGGCAAAGGATAGTTATTTAAGATATATATTATTTTTGGGATTGAATCCATATAGGCTTTCGAAGGGTATACAGCTATGAGTTGATATTTTCAAGGTACTATATGCATGTATATAGTCAGTACTGTATATGTATATATATAGTCAATGCTGCTTATATATATATAGTTGGTATCTTATATCTATATATAGTCAGTACTATATAACTGTATATAGTTAGTACTATATATAGTCTCAACCATATATCTGTATGTAGTTAGTACTATATGCCTTTCACTTATATAGGCTAGCTAGGCCTATAAGCTATTTTTTGGCTAGTAAATTATTACAATAAGGTATCGAACTGAGTAACAGATCTTACTCTAGTTTGGTATTAGTAATAGGTTCAGCAAGGATATTGATTAACTTTAGCCTTTTGTAGATATATGTTTGCATAGCTTTTCTCTATTTATTATGGTAGTGGTTCTTTAATATCATTTCTTGAGTATGATATACCTCCCAGTAGGTCATAACCTCTTAGTCTTCCTCAATAGAGTTATCATTATAATGAACCAACCTCTACTATAGTTGAAATACTTCTTTTGCATATAACATGTAAGACCTAAGGTTCTAAACCCCTGCTATAGCCCAAACTCTTGCCCAACTACCACGTAGTGGTAGTACCTGAAAGCTCTAATATTTGCTGGCTACTGTGAGTCCTTCTATACAGCAGCCGCTTATATCCAAGTTACTGCCTATATGTTCCTATATATTTTCTACCATAGCCCAAACTCCTACTGAGTGTTACGGGCGTGAGGGGCTCGGCTCCGGTGGGCGCTGAAAGGCACCGGATGTTACGGCTACGGTGGGGAAAACGGCGGTGCCGGCGTCGTCCCGGAAGTGTGAATACGGCGGGTCGGAATGGCTACGGAGGTGTATACGGCGGACCGGAAGGGCAGCTACTCGGCGGGGAGCACGCAGCGGAGCGGAGCGATTCACGGGCGTAATGATGGAACGATAGGTTCAGAGTTTATGGAGAAACTTAGAACACCGCTTGTGTCTTGATTCTTCTAACTATGCTATCGCCAGCCGGCGCTTATATAGACTTCAGCGCAGCCATACATGAGGGGTCAACAAATGAATAATTGGCTGGCAACGCGGCGATTCCTTATCAATGCCAATACCCGTGGTAATAGGCATACGTAACGAAAACATGCAAAAATAGTACGGGACAAAGATAACGAATGTACTAATGCATGTGCGTATATTAATAGAGCTTCCGTAAATCGAGTGTATGCATCAAGCTGCATTCCGGATGACACACCCTTCCGTAGTACTGCCCTATCTAAATGATGCGAGAATCAACAGCCAAGCCTAGCGGGTGATCAGTCCGGTCAATCAGCGTTGGTCTTATGTTCGATTACAGGGTCAGCGTTTTCCCCTTGGCGGGTAAGTCTTCACCTTTAGCCGTGGCAGCTAATTAGTAGTGGAACCCTTGCCCCTTGCCACAGTGGTAGGCAAGTTTCCACCTTAGCCGTAACACTGAGCTGCTATATAGTAGCAGTACTTAAAAGCTCCAACCTTCACTACTGGCTCTGAGTCCTTACACATAGCAACTACTTGCATCCCAGTTACTACTTGTATGTTCCTATATATTCCTTATTACAGCCCAAACTTCTGCTAAGCTGCTATATAGTAGCAGTACCTGAAAGCCCTAACCTTCACTACCTGCCCTGAGTCTTTATGTATAGTAGCCGCTTATATCTCAGTTACTGCTCATATGTTCCTGCATATTCTTTTGTATTTATGATTTATCTCAAATATTCTTCTACATTAGCTCAAAGTTTCTCTCATACTAGTTTATTTTTCTGCTAAGTTTCTGTACTCGTTCCATTCTCTCGTATTATAAATATAATTATTCTTATACTATAATACCATCTTGCTAAGTATCATTAAAAGATACTACTAATGATAAGACCTGCTGGTTGAGCGTTTAGCTAACTCGATACTAGTCAGGCTAGTAGTAGTAGAGCTTTCTCAGTTAAGAAGTAAGTAGCTACTAAGATTAGCAATCTTAGTTACTAACTCTTTTAGTAGTTCCTATTATAGTAATTCTTTACTTGTATGATAACCTTTTCTTATCTTTTCTTTACTATTAGTCTTTATATAGCAATTGGAGTTATAATAGTATTTTTAGATAGAGACTTGCATTAGAGGTTTTAAGTTTTTGTATTTATTATCTTAAGATTTATTGTGAAGGTTAGTCAAAAAGAAAGGCTATTACTTAGCATTTTTTAGGGTCTAGCTTGATTCCCAGATTCTATTCAACTTAAATTTGTTAACAGCTTTAAAGAATTATATTTTGTATAATATCAGCAAAAAAAATAATCACTCTGAAGCACCCGAGGTCCTGAAAACCCCACAAGCGCCTCATGCACCCTGGATGTATTTTACCTCTTCTCAGAGCCATATTATACTAAAAGTGAAGCTACCATCCATAGTGTCATTTTGTACTACTGGTGGCTAATTGTGTCTTAGCGGCAACATGATGCTATCTGCATACCAAGATACTACAATACATTTGAATTTAGTTTCCAACTTGCTAAGTCGATTATTTCATAAAGAACTAAATCATTAAATTGCCGAGTAAAAAATATTATGAAATTGTATTGTGAAAGTATAGTGCCATTGCGCTGCTGCCATTGTACTACGAAGATGCACTGCCATTACGCTGTGAAAATGACTAAACTCTAGTAGAACCAGAGCAATCTGTTTTGATTTTTTGTGATTTTTTTTGCAGCTTAATCTATTAACTGTAGAACATACTATTTCTCACATTATACCTAATGCCCAAAGTCCTCCTATCCTGCCCATGTTCCTCCTGCCAAGATTCCAGTAATATCTAACTTAGACTATCATACAAAGCTTACCAAGTTACAAAATCGATACAATTATTTATATACCATCGAGCTTCAGGTTCCAAAACAACTAAGTGTGCCATTCCATCTATAGTAGAAACAGGTACAATTTTATTAACAGGCTTAGAAGGCTACCCTACTTTTACCATACCTTCAGCTCTATGCAGTGTCTGGCTTCTGACGTATTCCAGTAGGGAAACATATGCCAAGGAAAGGAATTTATCTTTACCCAACACAAGTTCAAAAAATAGGTTTATCTTAGCTGGAAGTCGTCTCTTAATCGAATTTTTCAAGCCTGGATCCCGTACCCATGCCCAATCAGATCTCACCTCATGATTTCGAAATTGGAATAGGCCTGTTGCTCGAATGTTATGTAAAACATAACCTTCTAGACTTTGTGTGTCTGATACAGAGACTTGCAATATATTATATACATAGTATAAGTTGCTATTAATTAATACTTCGACCTGTAATTTTGAGTAGCCCAAGGTATATTGTAAGTATTGCTGAGTCAGTTCAATGAGGTCAGAGCAAGCATATTTGACAGCAATCAGATCAAGCGACTATAACTTCTCAGGACTTCGCTTGCCCTTTAAGATAGGTTTAGTGGGTTGCGGAGGTGTCGGATTTGTGAGTGTCGGGGATTCAGGTGTTGGATCTCTGGATGTCAGATTTCTGACATGAGGGATTTTATTCTGTATCTCCGGCAACTCTTCCGCCCATGCCGAAATATTCTTGTCATGCATAGTAAAAGCATGACTTTAGGTATAATTTTGAAGAATTTGTAGCATAGTATCAACCTTATTGCTCCGATGATATGCATCCTTCAACTCTTTGTGCATAGACTCATAAATTTCAGTAAAGTATTGAGGTAAAGATCCATATTTCGATATCTGATCACTGAAATATGAGATAAGGTGAATTTTGGGAAAATTAAAATAGGATTTTTCTTCCAGAATTTCCTTAACTAACTGCTGCCTCTCAAGCAAATTTTCCTTCTTTTTACGGTCGCGTGCTTTCCCAGTATACTTTTCTTCCACTTGCTCAAGTCGGTGCTCCAACGCTAAGAGTCAGCTCGCGATTGCTGCTGCATACCTAGAAGTCTTTGGTATACGATAGTAGAGAAATATATCTTTGTAGCGATAGAAGCTCTGAAGGTAGTAGTTCATATATCCTATAGTCTTGCCAGTATAGATCTTATATTATGCCATTAAGCAGAAGTCACTCAGATATCGAATGCAAAGTATTGCCTGATTGAATTCCTGAATCTGGTCACTGCTCGGTCTCTCCTGGTCAGAATTCCAATGCAATGCAGCTGCAAATAAAGTGAGAATGACTTTTCCAACGTCGCAGAGTTCTTTGCCTGTCCACTGTGTGATAGATTGGTATGCCTTACCCGGTGGCTTAAATGATGGATAGGGAGAAAGTCTTTTCCATATGAAGTCAAATGCTACAAGACGATTATGGTGTATGAGAAACCCTTGGATTTAGTCCATTATATACTCAATAATTTCTAAGTAAATGTTGTAAAGTAAATCCCTTCGTACCAGGTCAGGAAGCACAAGTGGTAGTGTCTAGAGTGCGTTGTCAACGAATTTGACCCCTTCAGAATGTAGACTATCGGAATTTGCATAGGCTTCGGTATATGTCTGATGATCGCAGTCTGGATATTTGTCTTCATCTCTCAGGGCTTTTGTAGGGACAGTACATATTGTACTGTAACAATCCAACCCGGACCCCTCGCCCCAGACCCTCCAGCTCCGGTCCTATACTGGCAACCAACGTACTACTCGCCAGTACTCGTACACGTGCAGCTGACCCTGACACCCTTGCAATTCGCCGCACTCCTTCTAGCACTCCGATATATATCCCTGTACCTGTGAGCACGCTTAAGCGACATGGCCGCCAGCATCCCGGTCATTGCTTAACAACCCGAACCGAAGAACCTGCCAGAACCTGCTAGAAGAACCCGGATCCCCAGAACCCGCCGGAAACCCGCAGAACCCGCCAGAAAGCCATAGAACCTGCCGGAAGCCATAGACCCTGCCGGAAGCCATAGACCCTGCCGGAAAGCCGTAGAATCTGCTGGAAACAGGTATCGCCGAGCTTATTCCCGGATATTCTTGACGCTTCTTCCTGCTTCCAGTCATTCCTTGGTCACCCATGTACTTCCTGTCGTTTCCTTTGTTTTCCATGAACTTCTAGTCGCTTCTCGGTTTTCCATGTACTTCGTTTGTTTGCTTGTTTGCTTGTTTGCTTGTTGCCTGGATTTTCCACCGAGGGTTTTCTATAAAGAGGCCCTCCTCCCTCCTCCCTCTTGCTTCTCCACGCAACAACTTGTTTCCTACCCAAGTTGTGTATCTAGCCTTTTAATACATCTACGTCTCGATATCTCATAGTCCCGACCGCCTCTGCCTCCGCCTCCACCGTGACCTCGCCTCGGCGCCCGCCGCCTACCCCGTACCCAGATCCTGTACCCTGACCCGGACCTGTTCATTACACTTTGTTGCGTCGCCCAATCGGTCGCAGCTATGGGAGACTCCGCCAGCACCAGCACCAGCGCCAGTACCAGTACCGACCCGATCGAAGCACGGAAAACAGCCTGGAGGACCCTGTGCACTGCCCTCGCCTCAACACCTCTTACCCCTGCCGGAAAACCTACCATCCCAGCCGGCACCCCCGGAGAATTTGGTACCTTTATCTTCGCTGCCCATGGCAGCGGAATGATCTCGGCTTTACAAGGAACCCAGGCCAACTTTAACATCCCCGATCATGGTACAACCAAAACCGCGGAAGTCCTGTGGGATTACTATTACCAGGGTTTCCATTACTGTTTACACCAGAAACTCACGGCCATATCCTCCCAGAAAATTACGCAGAACGGCGCTCAAACCCAGGAACAATTTCGAGCCCCTAAGGTCGCCGACCCAGCCCCATTCGACGGAACCAGGGAAAAATTCAAGGACTTCGTCACTCAACTACACCTTGTCTTTAACGCCGATCCTACCCGGTATGACACAGACACTAAGAAACTCACATACGCCGCATCCTACCTATCCGGGAACGCCAGACAGTGGTTCCAGCCGCACTTCAATGATACAACGGGGCTTGTCACCTTCGCTGACTACGCAGCCTTTATTACCGCCCTCAGAGCCGCCTTTGACGACCCAGACGCCCGGACCACTGCCGAAAGAAAGCTCAAGGCCCTGAAGCAGGGTAACGAGAACTGTTCCACCTACCACGCCAAGTTTGCCCCCCTGGCCGCAACACTCGGATACGACGACCAAACCAAGATCGACTTCTTCCGGAACGGGCTCCGGTTTCAGGTGAAAAACCATCTTATTAGCGTCCTAAACGAGCCTACCAACTTCGATGCCTTCGTCAAACTCTGTATAGGTATCGATAACAAGGACCGCGCCTTGCATGCCTCCACTTCAGCCCCCAAACCCGCCACCACACACGCCCCACAGACACCCGGAGGAAGCATTCCAATGGACCTCTCCGCCACTCAAGCTCAGGTCCAGGTCAGCAAGAAACGAGGACCTCTCTCTGACGATGAGAAGAAGAGGCGACGAGAAAACAACTTGTGCATGTACTGCGCACAATCCGGCCACTGGGCCACCCACTGCCCTCTGCGCAAGGGTCAGGCGATCAGGACCACCAACGCCGACCTCAGTCCACCCGCCAATGCCACCCCTCTGTACACCTCCGACCCAAAAAACTAATGCCCTCTTCAGTTCATGATGGCCGACTGAAGAGTGCCAGGATGCTACCTGGCGCCATCTTCCCTGAACCTGTCTCTGTTTCTGTTTCTGCTCCTGCTTCTGTCTCTGCTTCTGCTTCTGTTTCTGCTTCTGCTTCTGTTTCTGCTTCTGTCTCCACCCTTGCTTTGCATTCTGTTAATCGTTTCTGTCTTTTGAAGGAAGTTTGTATGGAGGGAACTGGGAATAAGGAATTGGGTACTTCAAGGAAGGCTAGAAAGAGGAGGAACCGAAGGAACCGTTTTCGTCATTTTATTTCGTCTATTTCTGTTTCTGGAGACCTAGGAGGGGAAGACCCTTTAATTTTGTCTTGCGTTGTTAATGATTCTGTGAAATCCACATGTATGATAGACTCCGGTGCTACATCGCAGTTTATTGATCAAGACCTTGCTCTGAACCTGAACCTGCCTATGACCCTGAAACCTAGACCCGAGAAGCTGACGGTGGTGGATGGTAGAACCTCCATCGCCGGAGACATCACACATACCTGCACCCTGAAGCTCACCATAGACCAGCACGAGGAACAACTCACTTTTCAAGTGACCAAACTCGGTGGATGGAACATGATACTTGGAAGAACCTGGCTACGTCGGCATAACCCAGTCATCGATTGGGAACGGAATACAATCCAGCTCGCCTCTGGCTACTGTCAAGCCCATTGTTTGCCAGTTCGACGACATACCACCCCTCAGAGCCCATCCAACACAAGATAGCCATGATATCACGAGCTGCCTTCAAGGTAGCCTCTTCACAACCAGGAAGCCAGATCTGTGTTATTGCCGCCGCTCCTGTTTGCGAAACCAGCAATAAGCCCGCCTCTGAGCTTGTACCCCCAGAATACCATGACTTTCTACCTCTCTTCGATAAAAAGGAGGCTGACTCACTACCCCCCCACCGATATGTCGACCATGAAATACCACTAGAGGAAGGGACCAAGCCGCCTTTCGGACGAATGTACTCAATGTCAGATTCCGAGTTACAGGAAGTCCGCCGATGGTTGGATGAGAACTTGGCAAAATCCTTCATTCGCCCCTCTTCCTCTTCAGCAGCATCTCCTATCCTCTTCGTCAAGAAAAAAGATGGCTCCCTTAGGCTATGCGTCGATTACCGGGCACTCAATGACATCACCAAGAAGGATCGATACCCTCTACCTAGGATCGAGGAGACCTTGAACCAGATTCGAGGGGCACGCATCTTTACTCGACTAGACCTCCGCTCCGCCTTCAACCTTATTCGTATCAAAGAAGGAGACGAATGGAAGACAGCATTCCGAACTCGATACGGCCTATTCGAATTTCTCGTCATGCCCTTTGGATTAACCAATGCTCCTGCCACTTGTCAAAGATTCGTCAATGATACCCTTAGAGAATACCTAGATGTCTTTTGCTGTGTTTACTTGGACGATATTCTGATTTACTCTAAGAACAGGAAAGAACACAAAGATCAAGTACGGAAGATTCTAGCAAAGCTACAGGAAGCCGGATTATTTGTCAAGCCCGAAAAGTGCGACTTCTCTGCCTCCGAAACTTGCTTCCTTGGATTCATTATCTCAGAACACGGAGTAAAGATGGACCCTGCTAAAGTATCCGCTATAACGGAATGGGAAACACCGAATTCAGTAAAGGACCTACAATGCTTTCTCGGCTTCGCAAACTTCTACAGGAGATTCATCCACCAGTACTCCAGGATCTGTCAACCCTTCTTTAACCTGCTGAGAAAAGGAACCGAGTTCAAGTGGAATGAGGAATGTAGCCAGGTATTCGAGAAACTGAAGGAAGCCTTCACCTCCGCACCCATACTACGGCACTTTGAACCTGAACTGGAAACAATCCTGGAAACCGACGCCTCCGACCATACCACATCCGGAATCCTGTCACAAAAATTCCCCGAGGATGGTAAGATGGTACTGCACCCAGTTGCCTTTATGAGTAAGAAAATGTCACCAGCAGAAAGCAACTACGGAATTGGAGATAAGGAACTATTGGCCATCGTACAGGCAGTCAACGAGTGGCACATATACCTACATGCACTACCGCAGCCATTTACCATCATTACCGACCACCACAACCTAGAAACGTTCAAGTCCAAGACCCTGTTAAACCGCCGCCAAGCTCGTTGGGCTGGTGAACTAGCCCAATACGACTTCAGGATTACATTTCGCCCTGGAGAAAAGAATGGGAAGGCTGACGCACTTACAAGACGATCTGGAGATCTCCCTAAGGAGGGGGATAATCGTGCTAGGCCAATACAAGAAGTCATTCCGAGTGAAAAATTCTCCTTGAATACCCTGGTAAGTAGCTACGAAACTGAGATTCAGACCCTGACCCAGACAGACTCTTTAGCCCAGGACATACGGAAGGCACTAGATAGAGGAGAAAAACGTCATCCCAAGGCCCCACTGGGAGAATGCATCTTCAAGGACGGCCTCCTATACATCTACGGACTAGTATACATCCCTGACGACCTTGAATTGCAAGCCAAAATCATTCGTTCCTGCCACGATCACCCAGCAGCCGGGCACCCAGGGCAAGCCTCAACTTATGAAATCCTGTCGCGAAACTACTACTGGCCAGGCATGCGCAAAACAATCGCCCGTTACATTCGGAACTGTGACACCTGCGCTCGCATCAAACCTGTCCGCCATGCACCCTATGGACTCCTGAAACCGTTGGAAATACCTACTCGGAGATGGGACTCCTTGTCAATGGACTTCATCACTGGGCTGCCTGAATCAAATGGAAAAAATGCAATCCTAGTCGTCGTAGACCGCCTTACCAAAATGGCACACTATATCCCTACTCGCTCTGACGTCAACTCCAAGGATACGGCCCAGTTGTTTTTCGACTGCATTTTCAGGTTACATGGGTTACCCGGATCCATTGTCTCTGACAGGGGACCCAGTTTACTTCCGAATTTTCCAGAACCCTCTGCAAGCTTCTCGGCATCCAGCAAAAACTTTCCACCAGCTTCCACCCTCAGACCGATGGCCAGACGGAACGAGTCAACGCAATCCTTGAACAATATTTACGAGGATACTGCAACTATCAACAAGACAATTGGTCTGAACTTATCACCTTGGCCGAGTTCGCATACAACAATACCCTGTCCTCTACTACTGGAGTAACCCCGTTCTTTGCCAATTACGGCTACCACCCCCGCTATACCCTGCTAGCCAAGCCGGATGTCAAACTGCCCAATCCCACGATCCTACAAGACTATGCCGATCGCTTGCAAGCGCTTGAAGAGTACCTGCGCGCCGAGATTAAGTGGGCACAAGCAATACAGGCGGAAAATTCTGACCTGCACCGACTCCCTGCACCCAAGTATGACGTCGGAGACAAGGTATGGCTCCTACGGCGAAATCTGCGTACAACCCGACCTTCCGGAAAGCTCGATCACAAGAGACTAGGGAAGTTTGAGATCCAAGAAAAAATCTCCTCTCATGCCTATAGACTCAAGCTTCCCGCCTCCATGAAGGTACACCCAGTCTTCCATACCTCTCTACTTGAACCCGTCGCTACGGACCCTCTTCCCGGCCAAACATCTCCTCCACCGCCTCCTGTCATCATTGAGGAAGAAGAAGAGTACGAGGTCGAAGAAATCCTAGACTCCCGGAAACGCCACAACAAACTCGAGTACCTCGTTCGTTGGCTTGGTTACGACCAGCCCACCTGGGAACCTGCTGAGCTGTGCACCAACGCCCCGCTACTAGTCCGGCGTTTCCACAACTCCTACCCCTCAAAACCAAGACCCCGTACCCTGCCAAAATGAGTGGAACCAGGACTGACCCTATCATTATCCCTGATGATGATGATGAGCAGCAACCCGACCTTGAGAATCGCTGGAGCTCTTCCCCTAGAAGGGAGGCTACTGTAACAATCCAACCCGGACCCCTCGCCCCAGACCCTCCAGCTCCGGTCCTATACTGGCAACCAACGTACTACTCGCCAGTACTCGTACACGTGCAGCTGACCCTGACACCCTTGCAATTCGCCGCACTCCTTCTAGCACTCCGATATATATCCCTGTACCTGTGAGCACGCTTAAGCGACATGGCCGCCAGCATCCCGGTCATTGCTTAACAACCCGAACCGAAGAACCTGCCAGAACCTGCTAGAAGAACCCGGATCCCCAGAACCCGCCGGAAACCCGCAGAACCCGCCAGAAAGCCATAGAACCTGCCGGAAGCCATAGACCCTGCCGGAAGCCATAGACCCTGCCGGAAAGCCGTAGAATCTGCTGGAAACAGGTATCGCCGAGCTTATTCCCGGATATTCTTGACGCTTCTTCCTGCTTCCAGTCATTCCTTGGTCACCCATGTACTTCCTGTCGTTTCCTTTGTTTTCCATGAACTTCTAGTCGCTTCTCGGTTTTCCATGTACTTCGTTTGTTTGCTTGTTTGCTTGTTTGCTTGTTGCCTGGATTTTCCACCGAGGGTTTCTATAAAGAGGCCCTCCTCCCTCCTCCCTCTTGCTTCTCCACGCAACAACTTGTTTCCTACCCAAGTTGTGTATCTAGCCTTTTAATACATCTACGTCTCGATATCTCATAGTCCCGACCGCCTCTGCCTCCGCCTACACCGTGACCTCGCCTCGGCGCCCGCCGCCTACCCCGTACCCAGATCCTGTACCCTGACCCGGACCTGTTCATTACATGTATGCTGTCGGATTTAAAGTGTCGGAAGGAGTGCTATTTGATTCCTCATTTTCAATATCGGAGTCTACAATCGGATCATCCTAATAAATAGCCTCAGGTAAGTTTTCCTAGCTTAATAAATTCTTCAGAAGAATTCATACTAACCTCACTATCCTCAGATGCAAAGGAGACGATTTGAGCAACCCACTTTACCCGCTTATCACGAGTGTTCATATTTGACCTTTTCCTACCTCCTGAGGAACCAGAAGATAGTGATTGAGAGCTTGAGAGTATTGGACGAGGTTTCATTGAGGTAATAGTAGAAGATATAGAGAGAGATAGAAGGTATAGAGAGAGGTAGAAGGTATAGAGAGAAGTAGAAGCAGAAGTATAGAGTAGATGATGAAGGTTTAGAGTTAATCTATATAGGACGGAATCTACTGTCTATATAGGTAATTGAACTAGGAGTGAGGGAGTGATAGGTATGTTTTCAACCCCTTTTACGTGTACTTTTTGCTAATGATAATACAGAGATTTTCTAGATAGAAAAAATATTGCTTTTTCGATTTTTCGTATCCAAAGTCAGATATAGCCCTTAGCCTCACATGCTTACAGACTGCTTGCTATCACCATAGCCAGTGCGGCACGCGATTAATGATATAAAACAAAACAAAAAAAACAAAAATACTCATACAGCTAATAAGTTAGCCCCCACCTGCATCACTAAATACTGGTAACAGTTATCTCTGAGACTAGTGAGACGTGCCTACACTTGCATTAGTAGATCTTGGCAATGTAGGTATAACACATTTGCTGCCAAACAATCTCGAAAATGCATTATAGCCACGATCCACTAATGCAAGTGTAGGCATATCTCACCGGTTCAAGAGATAACTATTCTTCCGTGCTCAGACCTCAATCCTGTTACGGATTGCAACCGACCGTTTGCAAACCGTTGCACCAAAAGGTAGAACTACCGGTACCACCTGGTAGTGCGGTCGGTATATATAGAAGTATCCGTACGGGCTGGTCAGCGACTCGCTTACATTTGCGCACGTGGTCAAGGATCTTGGCTCCCTTAGACGTCCACACATACTAGTAATCAGCTTCTCTCTGCCGCCATGGCACGCCAAGCCGTGACATTACTCCCCCACAGGCAGAGTACGTCCCGGACTCTCTATATATTAACCCCCAGTCACCCATTACCGCCTTAGGGCTTCAATTTCATGTGCCACCACCACACTACTTTATAACCAGCGACCGGCATGTGACTGTAAGCCGCTTATCAAATTCAAAGGTCACCTGCAGTATCTGACGTTCGCTACAGGCAAGGTTTGAACCGGCGACCCGACCGGTAGTACTGTTACGGATTGCAACTGACCGTTTGCAAACCGTTGCACCAAAAGGTAGAACTACCGGTACCACCCGGTAGTGCGGTCGGTATATATAGAAGTATCCGTACGGGCTGGTCAGCGACTCGCTTACGTTTGCGCACGTGGTCAAGGATCTTAGCTCCCTTAGACGTCCACACGTACTAGTAATCAGCTTCCCTCTGCCGCCATGGCACACCAAGCCGTGACATCTAGTATCTGATAGAAGGTAATAAAGAAAGTTTTAGGATATACTAGAAATTGCTCTCTTGGAATAGAGAATATTAGAGAGCTCTACTGGAAGATGCATGAAAGGTCGAATATATATTAATAAGCTAACCATAATACTACTCATACTTTATCACCAATGTGAAGGTCAAAGATAATAGAGAATGGCTAGTGTGTTAATTGCAATTGGTGCAATCAGGCTAAGCCAGTAAGGGGAAACCGACTACCCTAGTAGATGCTAGTACATGAATCAGTAGATTCTTGATATAATTAGTCGGATTCTAGAATAATGCCTATTATTATTTATCTACTGTACAAAAAGTAGTACCTTTGCAGCACAATGGCAGCGTAAAGTCATTTTAGCCTCAAGACATTACTAAGTCCAGTCGCTATCTCACAATAATGACTAGCACCTGCCCGGACTTAGTACTGTAAATTTGAAACTGAAGATAACTTCTTACTAATGTAGGGTCTCTTGTAGACCCCTATTTGAAGTTCTATTATTATTTAAAACTTAGAACAGACCTAGTCTGAAAACTGTTCTTGATTTTACTATCATGATACTTACCATTAACACAATGAATTCCTATACCTCAAGCTGCCCTTTATGCCCTCTTCGTTATAGTTCCGTAGGAGCATATGCAAACCATCTTAGAAGATATCATCTAGAATACACTATACCTGTCCGTTCTGATCGCTCCTTAAAATGACCACATTCTGACATCCAGCCATTGTCCCATGTTATGAGATAGATACTAGGTATTAGATGCCAGGGAAATGATAATACTGGTACCGATGAGGAGTTAGAACAACAGATTGTGATGTATTTTGCGGATTTTCCAATAGGTACTGTAGAGGATGGGGGATCAAGCTCAACTATCAGCGCCAGCTCCATTACTAGCTCTTCCTCACAGCCCACCATCTCACAGCCCACCGTACAAGCCACCACTTCACAAGCCACCACTTTGCAACCCACTGTGTCGGAACCTACCACTTTAGAACCCACTGGCTCACACCCGCCTGCCTCATCTTCACAGTCTAATTTACAAGGCAATACTATGCAGACTTTCCCTACAGAGTTTAGGGCAGGAGATCCAACCAGAGTGTATCTATTTCATAAGAAACACAGTTCAACATACAGCTTCCTCCATCCATTTGTCAGTGCACTGGACTATAAGCTAGCCTGTTTTCTCTACTCTTCGTATGTCCCCAAGTATCGAATAGATAAATTTTTCCATGACAACATTTTTCCAACCAACTCCATTAGCAATCCGACGTCTCACATCTCCTTCCACTCAGCATACACCCTCTACAACCAGATAGATAAAATACCTACAGCACCTTCATAGTATGAAGGAAATGTTAATTTTAGACTTGCTTTAGGTACAAAATTCTATTATTGACATATCATTGATTGTATCAAATATCTGCTAAGGCAGAGAGCATATAAAGACTCGCTAATCTGGGTACCTGTTCAGGAAAAAAATGCTGCAGGTGAGCGAATTTACTATGAAATACATACTGGAAGTTGGTAGTGGGAAGCTCAAGTAAGTAGATCTTGTACCATGTACTATTCTAGTATTAATTATATATGCAGGAGGAACTACCAGTCGGAGGTATATTAATTCCAGTACTGCTAGCATCAGATGGATCATACCTCACAAATTATTCTAGAGATAAGAAGATTTGGCCATTATATATAACTATAAGAAATATCACTTCAGGGGTACGGAACAGTCTAAGTATGAATGCTTGAGTTCCAATAGCTATACTACCAACTATACCTAAGCGAGTCAATCACATTCCGGGATACTCTATTGAGACACAGGAGGCTGAATCACTACAAGTGATTCATTATATTCTAGCCCGCATTCTACGTCCACTTACAGAAACTAAGTATCAACTAGGAATCGAAATGATATGTGCTGATGAACAGATCCATCTTTGCTTTCTACGTTTATGTTATTGGTTAGCAGATTATATGGAAAACACAACTCTGTATGGCTTCTACAATAATGTCTGTACCTGTAATGAACAGGTCCGGGTCAGGGTACAGGATCTGGGTACGGGGTAGGCGGCGGGCGCCGAGGCGAGGTCACGGTGTAGGCGGAGGCAGAGGCGGTCGGGACTATGAGATATCGAGACGTAGATGTATTAAAAGGCTAGATACACAACTTGGGTAGGAAACAAGTTGTTGCGTGGAGAAGCAAGAGGGAGGAGGGAGGAGGGCCTCTTTATAGAAACCCTCGGTGGAAAATCCAGGCAACAAGCAAACAAGCAAACAAGCAAACAAACGAAGTACATGGAAAACCGAGAAGCGACTAGAAGTTCATGGAAAACAAAGGAAACGACAGGAAGTACATGGGTGACCAAGGAATGACTGGAAGCAGGAAGAAGCGTCAAGAATATCCGGGAATAAGCTCGGCGATACCTGTTTCCAGCAGATTCTACGGCTTTCCGGCAGGGTCTATGGCTTCCGGCAGGGTCTATGGCTTCCGGCAGGTTCTATGGCTTTCTGGCGGGTTCTGCGGGTTTCCGGCGGGTTCTGGGGATCCGGGTTCTTCTAGCAGGTTCTGGCAGGTTCTTCGGTTCGGGTTGTTAAGCAATGACCGGGATGCTGGCGGCCATGTCGCTTAAGCGTGCTCACAGGTACAGGGATATATATCGGAGTGCTAGAAGGAGTGCGGCGAATTGCAAGGGTGTCAGGGTCAGCTGCACGTGTACGAGTACTGGCGAGTAGTACGTTGGTTGCCAGTATAGGACCGGAGCTGGAGGGTCTGGGGCGAGGGGTCCGGGTTGGATTGTTACAATACATCGGAAAGAAAACGTGAAGTGTTATCATGATCCCGGAACGTCTCAGAGACCTCACCTTTCATATAGAACAGGAAGTTCGAAGATATACATTATTTCCAGGGCTATTGCTCTCAGCCGTAGATGTGATTGATTTAGTAATTCATGCTTGGGTAAAAGCTGAGGATAGTCTCAAACAATATATGCCACGGGTAAAAGAGGTGGAGTCACATGTTTGTAACTCTAATCTATGCATCTTTATTGAACCAGGAAGCTGACATTGACTCAAGCTCAAGGCAGTCTACTCACGGACTAGATCTCACCTGGTAACAGCTTGCCGTACCAGTGTGACTACTCTTTATAATATCAATACTTTAAGTAAAGAGGATATAGCCTAAAAAGTTTATTGGCTGCTATTGGAGGATCAATTTACTTGCCTCGAGCAGACTAGGAATGTAAGTAAATCATCAAGTAATATTATGTCAGAGTTCTTACAGATTGTGTCGGAATATAGATAGCGGAAGGCCGTTTTGGAGTAAAAGAGATTGTTGAGGTCATTTATCAAAAGTATTTTGCTCGGCCTAGAATGCGAAGTGTTGTTGATCCTGAGTTTTTTGACTCAATTAATAATATCTTCATTTGCTTGGTTTGCACGGCTTTGTACCACTGTCTTGAAGCATGGCGGTCAGGTGTTTGTATACCAGCGGGCAGAAATGAGTTTAAACACTGTACTGCTGGAGGTAAGTTATATCTAACATTCTACATAGCCAAAGGGTAGGGTTAGGCAGCGAAAGTTGGGCTTTTTCACGGCCCGGTAAGACATACAACTTCGTATCCCCGCCGCAACAGGCAATTTTGCTCCGATTATCTTCAAACCAGCCTCAAATGAAAGCCCTACATCTCCTCTATATTTCTATGTAAAAAAATAATACATTTCGTACTCTAAATCTTGCTGTATTTATAGTGAAAGATAGCGAGTTTTGAGTAAATTTTTGCACTAGTAGGCTATCCCTGTCATATCCTTGCCATGCTATAGCTTGGCAGCAACGGCCAAAAAACTTCATAGAAAATAGACTCAGTAGTTTTCAGAATGGTCTATGTTACAGGCATAATTATTCTCATGCTATAACACCGTCTTGCTAAGTGTCGTCAAAAGGTACTACCAACTATAAGGCCCGCTGGTCGAGTGTTTAGCTAACCCGATACTAGTCAGGCTAGTAGTAGTGGAGCTTTCTCGGTTAAGAAGTAAGTAGCTACTAAGATTAGCAATCTTGGTTACTAACTCTTCCAGTAGTTCCTGTTGTACTAATTCTTTACTTGTACGATAACCTTTTCTTATCTTTTCTTTGCTATTGGTCTTTGCATAGCAATTGGAGTTATAATGGTATTTTTAGATAGAGGCTTGCATTAGAGGTTTCAAGTTCTCGTATTTGTTGTCTTAGGATTTATTGTAAGGGTTGGTCAAAAAGAAAGGCTGTCACTTGGCATTTTTCAGGGTCCGGCTTGATCTCCGGATTCCGTTCAAGCTGAATTTGTTAACAGCTTTGAAGAATTATATTTTGTATAAATAAGAAGCCTGACCCCCGGAGTTAGAAGGGCAAGGACCCGGAACTCAGCCCTAACAAATATAAAGCTTTCTTACTACCTTAACTACTTTATTTTCCGTGACTTATATTTAATTATATTTCACGTTGCACTTAGTTATTTAGTAAACGGCTTACCCTCAACGTACCCCGTAACACTATATTTGTTAGGTCTCGTTTCGCCACAACCTCACAAATAACCAACAATGGCGTCATACAACTTCCCTGAGATCCCCAAGCTATTAACTGCTGGGAATGAACTAGTCTATTGGAGATCTAAAGATGAAATGGATTCGGAATCCAGTGCGGAAGCAGCACAATCCGCCCTCACCACCACTCCAAGACCAGGACTCCGACCCGAGCAAAGTCTCAGTCCCAGCAACTGCGCATCGAAGACACTCAAGAACTAAATTGGATTCAGATCCACCAAAGCCGCGTGGATCAATTGATCCTACAGAGACAAGAGAAGCTTACCCTTCTGATTCCTATCTTAGAGGCAGTGAATCCGGGACATGTCAGCTCACTAATAGCACAATTCTCCTCATGGGCGTGGAATTTAGTTTCACAGCTTAAAGAAAATATAGCAGATGAGCTCGAAAAAACCCGAAGCGAGATAAGCCGCCCACTACCGACAGAACTACCGGTAGCAATGGACGTTGACCGAAAAGAAGAATTAGAAGCCGAATTCCTAAAACAGGAATTCATCAATCTCCAACAGCAACTCAAGCACGATGCTAACAAGTACAAGCAACGTTATGAAGCACAAATCCAAGCCGAAGCCCAAGCTTGGGAAACCAAGCTTCGGGAACAGCTAGGGAAGGAAAAAGCCGATCACGAAGCAACAGTCCTAGCCGCCGCCGAGAAGTACCGACTCGAAATGGAGACTGCCAAACTCAAGTGGGAGGCAGATACCACGGAAAAGATACGGAACCTAGAGCAGCAGTACACCAAGGACGCAAATGCTACTATTATCAAGGCCTTAGACGAGAAGAGAGCCATGGTTGCCGCCTTGGAGTCTCAATTACAGGATGCCAGGATCCTCCTCGACAAACAAAAGGTGGAGCAGAAGGACCTAGAAGGGAAAATCCTATCCCAAGAAGACGTTATTAGAGCCGGTCAAGGACAGGTAACGATATTAGAAGCGGAAATCACCTCCCTCAAGAACCAGAATAAAGAACTACAAGACAAAGTAGCAGCTCTAGAAGTTGCGCTTCCACCATCTCGACCGCCAACAAGATCACCATCTCCGGCACGAACAGTGACCACCATCCTCTCCATCCGACCAGCACCATCTCCTCCTCCGAAAAAGAAAGCCAGGCATGGGACTAGACGATGGGATTCACCTGAACCCGAGCCCACTGGCCAGTACATCCCATTTGCCCGCCTCCCGACTCTAAGAACTTGGGACGGTCACTTGGACGGATTACAAGTGTGGAAGTCGGAAGTAATGGACTTAGTATACCTCCGAGAGCACCGCCGAACCTTTGCTGAAGAAGATACCAAAATTCTGTATGCATCCCGATCTCTAACCAAGGAGGCAGCAGAATGGCATAGCCAAAACAAACATGTACATGGTCCGGGGGCTCGGAGAGATACCACATTGGAAAAATGGATGGACGATTTGGCAGAGGGAATGGGAATCCACATGCAAGAGCAGCAAATGCGAGATAAACTCGACACCCACACGCAGAAGGGCAAAATCATGGACTATATCAACGCCATGAAGAAAATGAACCACCTCGCCAATTACGACGATAAAACGTTCAAGGACAAGGTGGTCAAAGGGTTGAAAAGAAACATTGCCCAATTCTTCCTCATGCAGCCAGGAGTACCCAATGAATCGCTTGATGACTGGTGCAAACGCGTAATAGCGGTTGGCATGCGGGACGAGCGAACAACGCAAGTTGTGGGTCACAGTGGTGGTAACAAACCTAGTGGCCATTCAAAGGGGAAACAATCTGTGGACAAGAAGAAGGACAGTGTGGAATCTACGACCTCTAAGCCCAACCCATACCTCCCCGGATCCTCCAAGGAACTCAGTGCCAAATGGAAGGCCGATGGGAAATGCTCTCGCTGTGAAAGAAAAGGCCACACTTTCAGCAAGTGCGTGGCTACGGAGATAGTGAAGGAGTGGAAGATGACCCAGCAAACTAATCAGTCGGGTAATAAGAGGAAGAGAGATGACGATAAGAAGGAGGACAAAAAGGAGGTAAGGAAGATTAAACAAGAAAACAAAGGAGACTCGGCTGGGACGCAGGCTCGCAGCTTAGCATCCCGCATCACCACTCTCGACGAATCCGAGTCGGAAAACTAGAGAGGCAGATCTTAGCCAACGAAGTATCTGCCCCTCCTCCTAATCCTCCAGTTGGCCTCACTCCTCCTCCAATCCTCGAAGGACCTCCGGCAAAGAAATCAATCATCCGCAAGGCCGAGCTAAAATGGAAAGAAGATGGTGTCCAGAAATCCATAATGATTAGGGCATGTATCGACGCTGGAGCAGAAACAACAATGCTCGCCAACAAACTACCAGTCCCACGCATCAAAAGAAAATTCCCCATCAAGATCAGAGGAGCCGCTGGAGTACTTCTACCCAATACCGGAACCGAATATACCCCGAAACTCCAAATGACCCTCATCGATGATACCGGGAAGGTTCATAAGGAGCTAATCGATTTCGATATGGGCGATGGAGGTCATGACTACGATGCATTGTTATCTATGACCTGGCTGGCTAGTCACCAGCCATACATTGATTGGGACTCAGGCTATGTCGAACTAAATCATGCCAAATGCTCGGAACATATCAAGGCTAGGCGCTTTGAACTTTGCGAAGCGGAGGAACTGTACACGACTGAAGAATGGCAAGCAGGGCAAGTGTTCTTTGGAGGGTACTTGCGTATTGTGGGAAGGAAGACACCCCAAGTGCGCATTTACCAAACGAAAGCTGGCAAGCAGGTGACCTTTGACCTAGCAGCATGGAAGAAGAAATTCCCGAAGGTTTTCGACCCCGAGACCAGCAAAACTACCCCCGCACCGATCATACGACCATCGCATACCTCTACAAGAAGG
>WHUZ01000147.1:0-80744 GCA_015179045.1 Kalaharituber pfeilii | reverse complement strand
AATTCTTATTGTTGATGGGCATAGCTCTCATGTCTATTGGCGGACGGTTGAATTTGCTCTCAATCATGATATCTAGATGATCTGCCTCCCACCCCATAGCACTCACTTTATGCAACCTCTTGATGTGGGATGCTTTGGCTTGCTTCAGAGAGCCTATCGGCACAATCTACAGTACTGGCTACGTCATTATACCTTCGAAGTACTGAAACGACCGGCGTTTTGGGAAATTTTGTACGAGGCTCGCAAGGAAGTATATACCATAGATATCATCAAGAAAGCATGGAATAAATCTGGATGCTGGCCAGTCAATATTGACAATGCGCGAGGAGTACCAGCTACAGTGGGTAATGGGCCTGAGACATCAAGGACGAAAAAGGTTAAATTTGCGCCTACAACCAATCAGCTTCAAGATACCATGATCCCTGCATTTCTCCTGCCTCGAAGCTTCCCCCTACCAATACTATACTATCACCACCGACGAAGCTGCGTAATCTTGCTCGCCAAATCGACCAATTCGCATTAACTCCTCAACGTAGTGCAACAATACGAGAATTGATCTGACTATGCAGCAAGTTGCATACTTCCATGAGATTCGCCACGAGGGGAAAAATTTATGCAGCTCAGAAGTGGAAAAGAAATCAACAAGGTACCAAGCAAATGTCGAGTAGGTCAAGGGCGCGTTTTAACACGCAAGGAGATTGAGGAGGGCCAGAAGAAGTTGATTAAAAAAAGGAGGATGGCAAGAGAAAAAGGTCCGGGATGCAGAAAAGGCAGCTCGAGAAGCTAAATGGAAGCAGGCACGAGATGCAGCACTCGCAGCAGGACTCCCTATCCCAAAAAAGCCCTGTACGCCTCCCAAAAAAAAGGCTCCAGCTACTGATCCAATAGAGGGGTCCTCAAAAGCGGGGGAGGGGGGTTAACAGAGAATGCAGAAGGTAAGAATGCTATAGCTGTTACAAAGAATAGTGCTAATGTCACCCAAGGCCCCCCTGTAGAGGAAATATCAATTGAGGAGGATTGGGAGGACGAGAACGATGAAAATTTGTACAACATCTTCGGCAGCTGGAAATATATAATTATATGGAAGTACGTATCTATGCAAAATCTTCATTATGTCTATAAGCTCACTAATTGTATAGGATTAATTGAGTAGTAAGATGTTTTTATGCCATCTGAGAATTATATACAGCATTGACTGTATTGATTTATGGAGAATTCGAATTTTGAGGGGGTAGATATTGAGGAGGGTTGTCTTTCTATACTATTTTGGTCTAATTTTTGGAAAATTTCATGAGATCTTGTATTTTTTTTTTCCCTATATCACATCTGATAGCGCAGCGCTTGTTGTATTGAGTATGACTTCGCCTATATTTTTGCCGTTTTGTTGGCGTTGGTAATAAGTAATGAATTTGAAGGTGGATGCAGGGATTCCCAATTCGGTCACCTATGGGTGGTCGGTCACTATTAGGTAAGCGACAGTAATTGGAATGTCACACTCCCGGTCCAAGGCAGCGGATGGTGAATCCACTGTTCCGTATCAATGGTCTAATCACCATAATTCCTCCACGAAATAATTTCTTCCTCTTCTAGATCGCTGGCCTTTCTTACTTTTTTTTCAATCGGTTTTTGCATTTATTATATTCTCGTTATCGATTGGGTTTTCAGTGTTGTACTAGTCCATACCAGCTTCTTGTCACTGCCAAGCATTGTTGCCAAGACATTTGACGAAGTCAGAAGAAACTAAGGGTTAGGGGATTCATGGTTAGTCATAATCAAACGCACCCCCCTCCCCTGCAACTTAACTCATCCAACCCTCACGCTTCTTTCACAACAACGCTTCTTTCATGTCACTGGAAGTCCGTCACTACTACCGAAGCGCAGTGATTCTGACCCTTTCACTGCGACCGCCGGAGCACAGTGATTCTAACCCTTTCACTGTGAACTACCGAAGCACGGTGATTCTAACCCTTTCACTGTGATTACCGGAGCGCGGTGATTCTCACACTTTCACTGCGAGCACCGAAGCGCAGTGATTCTAACCCTTTCACTGCGAGCACCGAAGCGCAGTGATTCTAATCCTTTCACTGTGACTATCGAAGGGCGGTGATTCTCACCCTTTCACTGCGGTAGTGATTCTCTTCCTTTCACTATATACCTCCCGATTCAGTGACCCTCACACTTTCACCTCGATGACAAAAACACGATTCGATCCTACGCAGTGCAAGTTGCGTCATGCATTTGTGAAGACTTACTTCACCCGCGATCCGTCGAGTTGGGATCTTCACGACTTCCGGCAGTACCTTTTGCATAACACTGAAGGTTATAAATTTCAGTCCGACAACACACATACTCGCGGATTCTGGCTGGATAGCCTACCGGATTTAGCAAAGGATGGTACAGCGTCGCAAAGGGCACGAGCTACAAAGATTTTGGATAGCGAAAACAAGGGAAAAACTACAGTAAGTGACCTTTCATCTCACTTCCCTCATTTGAGAGACTACTACTAGAGCGACCGGAGCGTCGCTCTTTAATAATAATCTCCAACTTTTCAGAAAACGCGAAGTAATCCCCGGCGCCAACGGTCAGCAAACTCGACGATTTACTTCAACGCCCCGTCGCAGATCGGGAACCTTAGCAACGTGAAAGGGACAGTCATAAATACTGCACAGAAAGAGAGAAGTGAACCTGACACTGAAAGAGAAAACTCCCTTGAGCCCGAACCTGATCTGGAATGCACAAAATCGTGGCCTGCTGGCAAGGTTCGTCAATGCCGGCTAATTAAAGTTCACATCGCTTACATACCTAGCCTGTGAATTGTATTGTGCTCCCCATTCAAACTTGGCTCCAGTCAGAGAGTGGGCACTTCAGAAAGCTTTTAGATCACGGTATCGTCGGTCTCAATATGCTTGCAAATACCTATCTGGAGGACTATGCGACATTACGTTCTAACATGCTAAAACTGCCTGGTGACGACCCAAACCTTGAGTATGCGCTTTCTCGATTCTCCGAGTGTACAGATAAAAGCAGTTTCATGTGAGCAGCACCCGTTCTTTTTTTCGTTCTTGTTCAAAATATCAAATTTAAATGTCGAAACTCACACCCGGCAGCCGCGTCACAGAAACATGCCCCCGTCCGGCTGATGAGGAACCGACAGCCCATAACTTTGTCTGCACATACGCAAACAGATCTGTATCCCACTGGATTTCCCATTGTCAGAGATACCCTAATGTCCTCGGTTCTCTCAAGGAAGGCAATTATGACGTGATATGGTCAACGATCGTGGATGATCTCTGGAGCGGTGGGCTTATGCCGTTCTTGCTACTTTTACGCAAAGAACTGAATTCCCATGTACTTGGAAAAACCGATCGCTTTGATGGACTCTTCCGCTATAACGATGGCGCGCACTCATTTGATGTCGGGGTAACTGAGACCTCCATTCCTCCGCAAAATCTGAACAACGACCTGAAAGGAGAGAACGATGTTTTCAAAATGCATCGTGCGATGGTTCTGATGTTGTGGGATTTGAAGGAACGTGTTCGTCATGACTGGGACGTGGTTAAGAAATTGCAAGTGTTCGGAATTATTACTTCGGGTATTATTGCGGATGCCATTTTCCCCGAGTTATCCGCTAACCCTATTAGGCCTGACGTTGAGAATCCACCGCATGCAGTTCGCAAATGCAGATTATTGTGTCGTCAAAAGGTCAGATCCGTTGGTGATTCCTCTGGACCTCAACCACGCAGATAACTTTTTTTTACTGTTGCGCCTGCTTACTAAAGTAAAAGTATGGTATTCCAAGAGTGAACTCAGGATGTTGAGATTAGAAGCTGACACTTGTTAATAGGCTGCCATGGAGGAAACTGTGGAGCTCGTCCTTCGTACCGTTCGCCAAAACTCGTTTTAAATTTATCGGGAATGCCGGGGGGGGATGCCGAGGGGGAGACTGCATATAGCGTGGCGCAGGGGCCCCAGATCTTATACCACAGAGTTTTTTTTTTTTTTTTTTTTTTTTTTTAATATCATTAATCGCATGCCGCCCTATGGGCTATGGCGATTACCACAGAGTTCACTAGTTTGGACATTGCTATAGAATTCTTTGATTTTGACCCACCATCATGGATGAATAGTCTTAAAATAAACTCCTTTATCTTCCTCCTCCGCTTTGAAAATACTCCCGCAAACATGTTCCGTATTTTTGGACAACGGTACTGCCCTGGGTGCATGCAGTTCAGGGTTATAGTTTGTGAAGTTGAACATCAATAACTTTCAATGGCGATAAGAATGCTTACTCCATCAATCATGCCCATGTCTCTATCTCCACCAATCTCTTTCTTACCAGACGATTTTTGGCGATCGCCCTCAATTGATACTATACGCGACTGGGAGAATTTGCAGTAGGTAGGCGCAATATTGAACCCAAATACAAGTTCTACATATCTTTTCCATATGTTCCATACATAATGTAAGCTCTTTGTCAACGGCTGCAGCTCGTCATAGCTCGTAGTGGCACTACATATTTATGTAAATGATCTCCCGTCACAGATGCTTTTGGTGCTTGTCTGGTAATTCAGCATCAGAGGGTGGCTGGCTGCATTATAACGTTTCAGAGCATCTATGCTGGAGTCACCCGGATTTATTTGTACGCCAACATTTCATCACAAATGACCAGAATAATTTATGCAACCGAAAGTGCAAGCGAAAAGTGTGTTCCTTTTTTGGTTCACATTACCCGTATACAAGCTACAACCCTATGGCAGGGAGAAAGTGCTGTGTCAAAACTAGGCCTATTGTCTCCTAAGTTTTGGAGATAACGCTCCTCAAAGTTGCATACTTCTGTGCTCGAACGCGTGTTGAAATACTTGGCATATCCTATGAAAATTTCCGACCGCACTTATTGAATTTTGACACATAGTACAGGCATTTCCTACACGCTGCACCGGAATAGGCCAAGCCTTGTGATACCCGGGTTGTCGCTCTGGCATAAAGAATGGATCTTTGATTGTTCTTCTTTGATTGTTCTTCTTTTATTGTTCTTTGATTATTTGGACTTCTTTCATTATTAGAATTCTTTGACATAGAATCTTTCTTTACTTTGTGATTCGAGTTCTTACTTTCTTTGCTTTCAATGTTAACATGTAGATCAAAGTAGCATGTTTGTTCTGTAATTAAGGAAGGCAAGCAATCCTTTCGGCACTCTTGCAATACTACACTTTGCACCCATAGTTCGCATTCGCTATTCAACATGTGAAGACAAGCTTTGTGTGTGTATTCCGCCAGTTCTCAACTTTCCAGTCACTCTGAGGATAGTAGACACTATCGCTCTCCTCTCACACCAGTTGCTGATTTTTGTTCATCTTGGGATTTCTTTTGTTTGCTTCTACCTATGCCAATCCTCGGTCATGTGGTTATTTTTCTTAACTTATTTCCTCTCTATAAAACTCGCATACCGCCGGTGGCAACGGAGGTGGAGATTTCTGCAAAAATCACTCCACTTAGGGGACACTTGGGGGATAGATTGGAAGAAAGTTTTGACCAAAAAGGACTGAATGCGCAGAGAGCTTTCGATAAATGTAAGTTCCGCTTGAGGGAACGTTGTGGTTGAGTCGCTTTCAGGAGCTCGCCCTGTCGATCAGGTCAATCCAGGCTCCCTTTTGCCTGGGTGTCTCAGCGCCGGGCGCTTGCTTCGCTACTTTCCAAATGTTGGATCGTCTCTTCATCGCTCTGCACCGACGGAATTCCGACCCATCTGCATTCCCTACTTCAACATCTCCAGGTTGCCCTGCCATGGCGAACAGCTGCAAGCGGGGTCACGTAATATATAAAAAAAAAAACAAATCTCCAGGTTTCCGATCCCTTCCTCCCAGAATTCTCCCTGCACCCGCACCAATCCCCGAGCCTTTGGAGTGGCTTATATGCTAACCCACTATTCCTCTGCCTCTGCCCAGAGTGGACGGAAAGCCCAATACTATCGGCACTGTAGCAGTGGCACGCCGAGAGCTCAGTTGACGTAGTATGTGCTGGTGAAGTAGGGGCATCCGCGACTGGAGCGATATATATAGATGACAACACCAAGATCTCACCACCACGCTCATCCGGCGGCACGCGAGTAATGATATTTAAAAAAAAAAAAAAAAAAAAAGGTATATATATATTTTTTAAATCACGTCACCCGCTTGCAGCACTAAGCCATGGCAGGGTCCCCGGACAAGACCTCATAGTCCGGAGACAGGCTAAAAGAAATTTCTACGTACATGGCCTCATCGCGCCGTTGCCCCCGCTCTCCTATCTTCCAGAACTTGACCCCGGAAAAGAAATTCTCTAAAATGTCATACTCCTCCCCATTCTCCGCCTTTCTCTTCCAATTCTTTTCCATGTCACTCCACCTCTCAAAGCCTTCTGGACGGTTCCTCTGGTTTCTGCATCGGGAAAGCAAGATGCTCCCCGTTTGCATCTCCCGCACCTACACTTATCCGATTCAGCCACCCCCAGCTTCTTCAACCATACTACCATACTGCACACCTTCCCCTCCCCAGTCGCAATGCAGTGAAGTTTGATGTCGCCACCCTACTCCACTCCATGACCTTCCCTCCTCCGAACTCTTCAAAAAAAAAAAAAAAAAAAAAAAAAGATATATGGCTGGCATGTGGCAGGGGGCGATACTGTGAGTCGTAGGAAGTACACAGCACATGCGCGAGATTAGTTTATAAATATGTATATATGATGACTAGCTAAGGCATATAGGCCGGCCCTGGCAGTCCGAGAGATCGGTAACAATGTCCGGAGGGACATGCAATGACCGGTCGGACATGATCGCTGATCCCGTCGGAGTTGACTTACACGGTCGGATGTCCGTGGGGGCCATGGTTTGAGCCTGAGCATACGAGGTGAGGCCGTGTGCCCTCCATACTTGGCAGGCCGAACACTTAGTTATTGTGGTTCATGTTTTGTATGCAACTTCGTGTTTGTATTTTCTATATGAGTTTGGCACTAGAAGCCTCGTCATGTATTATCAAGGAATTCAGTCGTGTCGCATCCTGCGATTTCCCTCTATTTTCTACAGCCCCTAATATACTCTTCTTATATACTTACCACCTGTGCAGGGGGTATGATAGCACAGAGTACTAGGGCGCAGGAGGTCTGTGAAATCCGAGACGATGGTACATATAAAGAAGGGAACAGGGAACTGGAAAAGTTGACCTTCGTATGACTACTAGGAATCGACACAGCCCGAGAATAGCGAGTACCGATTACTGTAGTTCACCAATTTTCTCGGACACCCACTTTCCGGACACATTTACCATCAAAACTGCGCAACTTTCACACTCAATATTTCAACAACCACAACAGCGTTTGTGAAATGCGCTTTGTATAGCTATTAGACAAAGTGTAATTCTTGCTATCTAGCACTTTTTCTTCATTAAAAATTGTGGGTGGCAAAGAGATTATGGCTTGTCGCATTTTTGTTGGAAGGCTTGGCATTTATTTGTATGGGATCTCCATACAAAACGTTCATAAGACTTGAATATAGTCCTACTCTTCAACGCTAATTACAATAGCTATGATAGTGTATGTCAAGGATCACCTGAAGAGTTATAGTAAGGTGCTGCATTTAGTTTACTTTCATTTGTTGAATTGTAGAGTTGGTGTGCAACTATCTACTTTTTGGTGTGTTTCTCATACAAATGGTTTCTATGGGAAATATGAATATTGTGAAATGATTTCACAACCACTACAGGTATTACCTACTACGTTGCTCATAGTTTCCAACTGAGTGATCCTATTGAATGTGAGTGTCTGAGTTTTTTTCATGAATTGATTGCAATGTAGCATGCAGAATTCGGGGGTGAGACTGTGTCTATCGCGTTGCATTCTATTGGTCACCGCCAGATCTGTGGTAAGTAAATTCTTAGGCTGTGCACTCAGCTGTTATGCACAGCTGCCTAGCTAGAAGTACAGTATCTAATTGGCTAGGCAGTGTAGCGTTGGAGCCTCACGTCTCTGCGGCTAGGAAATCATATTTAGATCCTGCCCCGGCAAGTGTACAACATTGAGTTTTTACCTCATCTCTGCACAACAATCTCAAGCTTCGTAAACCTAACTAACGTACAGTAAATCTCAAGCACAGAATAGGACAGCACATATAGCAACGCATATCTGGTAACTAGCACTAATGGCACAGCCGACTGGTCCCAACCGACGTAGGTTTCACAGCAGGAGTTATTTTATTTCATTCCTAACATCACAAACCCGAAAACTGATAACTATCAATTGTTTAGGCTACCTCAAACTGGGCGGAACCATTTGATTGCTGCTGTGGATGCTTTTAGCCAGTCTTTGGCACCGGATGAACGGGTTACGCTTAACCAGATCGAAACCCGGGCGACATTCTAGAACTGACCAAAGCCTTGCAAGATGCAAGAGTTCCGGTGAACAGAATTAACCGCTGTGAAGCATTTTTGCAATCAGTCCAACAATTCTCCAATATAGTGGATACAATGATTCAACACAATGCATTTATTTCTGCGTTGGTGTGGGGAAGTGTCAAGATTTTGTTACTGGTACGTATCTCTAACGCATCGGATGAGTCAATTTGCACAAATATAACATAGCAGTTCACGGATACTGAGAGGGTGGAGCAGACAGCCCAAAACTTCACGCAGTACTTTAGCGCTCTCACGAAGTTGTTGGAGAGGGTGGAAAGATATGCCCCATATTCAAGGAATTTCAGGACGTGTGGCCGTACCATCTAGGTCTTCAAGAGGCAGTCTTTGAGTACTTCGCTAAAACAGTGGAGTTCTGCACACGCGCCCTTGCTTTCTTACGCAGGTCAAGTAAGCTCACCGAACAAGCGTTTGACTTTAAAATGCGACAAAGAATGCTAAAAGCTTGCTGATGGCATAGGTACCTCAATGATAATCAAGGCACTGTTTCAACAAGTCGCCAGTGAGCTCCAAGATGTAGAAAAAGAACTCACATTCCAGCAAGAAATTGTGCAGTATCAACTTATTCTGGCGAGAGAGCATGCAGCTACAAGGGTTTTTTTTTTTTTTTTTTTCTATCACATGACCCCGCTTGTAGCTGTTCGCCATGGCAGGGCCCCTGGGTCTAGACCCTCAAAGCCCGGAGGCAGGCTTTTCTACCTGAATCTTCCACCGCCATCTCTACAAACGAAAACATCAACCCCTCCCCGCCCCACTTCCCCGAGGCACTTTAAAAATAGCTACATCTTTCTTCCCCCGCCACCTACTAACAAACGGAAATTCGCCCCCTCCCCCTACACCTTCAGCGAACCGAAAAACTCTCCCAGCGTATTCACCATCTCCCCATTCTCCTGTTCCACCATCCACTTTTGTCATCGATATCCTCCCACCTTCCCCATCCTTCAAGTACTCCACCTCCTCACACCTGAACGCCAGGTGGTCCGCCGTTTGTCTTTCCCCGCACTCACATACGCTCCCCTCCATCGCTTTCCCGATCCTTACCTCCCACTCCTTCCCCATCCCCTTTCCCGTTCTCAGTCTCGTGAAAGCCGTTGCGGCCCCCCTTCTCCACTCCATCACTGCGCCCCCCCGTACCCCCTTTCCTTTCTCTCCGCCGCGCGCAGTCGCTTCCACTTCTGCCGCAGCCCCCCTTCTGTTACCACCGACCTCCCTACCCTGTCCGCCGCCCTCTTCGCTTCGACGTCCGCCGCCTCGTTGCCGGCGATACCGATGTGCGCCTTCACCCACATCAGCTTAACGTCCCCCCTTTTTTCCTTCTCTCCGCGACTGCATCCACCACTCTCCTCAGGTCTCCGGTTCGTGCTTTCCCCAATCTCCCCGCCTTCCTCACCGCCGCGATTGCTGCCTGTGAGTCTGTCAGGATGACCAGGTTTGCCGGTGCTGGGACCGCCTTCTCTATCCCCACCTCATCCCTCTCACCTCCCCATCCCACACCGTCGCTCCCGTCCCCATTTCCTCTCCCCCCCCGCCATCCCACTTCCAGAATCCCCCTCCTACTCTCCCCTTCTCGTTCATGCTACCATCTGTGTACACCGCCCCCCCCTTGCGTTGCCCAAAAGATTGACGACTCCCACTCCTCCGCGCTTCCCCCTTTGCGTCCTTCTCTCGTCACTTCTTCCACCTCCGTTCTCGCACATCCCCCCCCCATGACACCTCGTCCACCCCCTCCGGCATGACGAAGCTAACTGTGCTCTGTACCCTCCCTGCCACCGACTCGAACCCATCCTTCTTCTGCGTCGCCCACCCCACACTCCAGTCCTTCCAGTCCCGCCCCCGCTCCTCCACGTCCCCCTCTCCCCTGAAGTCCGCGGTCCAGATGTCTCCGCATCCCTTCGGGTCCCCCATACTCCTCGCTACGAACCGCGCCTGTGCCGCGTCTAATGCCGTCTCCGCACTCTTCCACTCCGGCGATCCAGTTGACTTTCTGCATCGCTGCTCCGTGGACAGCGCCCGTAGCCTTCTTCAGTACCTGATACTGAATCTTCTCCATCTCTCTCCTCCACTCCTTCTGCCCCCGCCCCCCTATCTCCGACCCCCACAACATCACCGCCCTTATCATCCCCGTGTACATCTGTCTCAGCTGCGCGGGCTCATCCCCCACTGCCTGCACCCAGCCCCATCATCGCGCCTGTTAGTTTCCTTGCCTTCTCTATCCTCGCCTTCCAGTGGAAGTCGAAGTCTAGAGTCGAGACAAAGATCACTCCCAGCCACTTCACTCTCTCCACCTCCTTTCTCCTTCTCTTCCTTTGCCGAAGACAATATCCTCATGCTTCGCTGTTTCCAGCGGTACCCCCATTTTTCCGCCACCCTCCCCGTTATCCTTCCAATTTCACTCTCAGTCTCTCCTGATCCACCTCCCTTCCCAGTCCCACGCCGTTACATTGATGTCATCTACGTATGACGGAATTCGCATTCCACCTCCGGGCATTCTCTCCTTAGCGTCTCCTCCAAATCTTCCACATCGGCGCCAGCCATATCAGAAAAATGACTGGTGACAGGGGCGACCCCTGAGGTACCCCCACGTTCGCTCTGCCTTCCCCCTGACCACTCCGTCCCACTCCACCGTGAACTTTCTCTCTCTAAAAAATCCCTTCAGCCACCCCGCCCACTCCCTGCTCCCTTGTCTCTCCTCACCCTCTTCAGCAACCTCTTCCCCCTTCACATTATTGAAGCCTCCCCCTCACATCGTCGAGGCTCCAAACTGCCCCCCCCTTTCTCGCAAGACACCTTTGTGTTTTGGCGACCGCCCTCATCATCGCCTCTGCCGCGTTTCGTCCCTTCCTTCCGCCAAACTGATGTCGGTGGAAAAGTTGCTCTGCTTTCTGTAGCTCGCTTGCCACCACCTTCTCTCCCAGCTTCGCTACGCAGTTGATCAAGTTTATTGTCTCCAACTCTTCACCTGCGACTTATCTTTCCCAGGTTTCGGAATCATCACCACCTTCTCAACTGCCCACTCTTCCGGAGTCCTCCCCGCCGCCATCTCCTCCGCCATCTGTGTCATTAGCTCCCGCCCTAACGGCGTCTTCATCACCAGCTTCAAGAGCTTGTATGAAATTCCGTCCGGTCCTGGTGCCGACACGTTTGCTCGTCCCCTTCAATGCGTCCTCCAGCATGCCCACTATCTTTTCTACCTTATATCCGGCCCTTCCTCCGTCTCCCCCCCCCCCCTCCTCACCACCTCTCTCCTCCCACTGAAAGTTTCTCTCGACTAGTGCTTTGCACTTGTCTTGCTCCGTTTTCAGATCCTCCCCCTCCTCTCCCGTCAGCTTCCCCATCGTCGCCTTCACCTTCCATGGTCTTTTGCTACCCTGGCGACCACCCACGGATCCTTCTCTCCCATTTCTTCTGCGAAGGCCCTCCAACACTCCTCTTTCTCCTTTTTGATGTTCGCCTTGAGGGTCCTCTTCGCTTGCTTCCATCTCTCATACCTCTCCGGGTCCATCCCCTTCGCCCCTTTACCTACTCCCCCTCTCCCTTCTGCCGCTACCTTCTTCCGGAGGCCCGTTAGTTTCTTGGACCACCACTTCTTGCTCCTCCTACACACCCTCACTTCCCTGCTATGTCTCTCCTTGAGGCTCAGGAGCTTCTCGTACGGGGTCTCCCCCGGCAGCCCCTCCATCCACTCCCCTTTCTTCTTCTCATCCCATTCCTTCATGTCCTCCACCATGTCCTCCACTTCCTCGAAATTCACTCTCTTTCTTTTCCCTCCTCCCCCTTCCTCGGTATCCTCCCACGCCATGCCTATGGCCGCATGATCCGAGCTCAGGAACGCCTGTTGCATCCCCCCCTTCGTCTCCTCTCCCATCCCCTTTTGCCAACACAGATCGATAACCGACTCCTGTACCTCCCCCCGCCTCTGTCTCCTCCACGTCGCTTCCCCTTCCGTGTTGGCCAGCTCCCATCCATCCCCCTCAAAAAACTCCTTCACCGCCACTCCCCTTCCGTTGTTCTGCACTCCCGCCCTCCCCACGCTCGGTGATGAGCGTTCCAGTCTCCCAAGATAACCCCCCTCTTCCCATCCCATTCTTTCTCTATCCTTCCCAGCACCTCCTCCATTTCTTCCTTCTTCCAATTGGGCTGCACGTACACTCCTCCCACTCTCTTTTCCCCACCGCCGCCCAGACCCAATTTTTCCCTTCTTCTCTTACCCTCACCTTCGCTGCCCTCCCCTTGCTGACATGTAACACTACCCTCGTTCCCTCTCTCACCTCCGACTTTATGTCGAAAGATGGATGGGTCGTTGTCACCCAACTCCCCCCTCTCCGTTCCACCCACGCTTCTAGCACAAAAAAGATATGGAACCCCTCCCTACTCGCCCACTCCAACGCCACGTGCGTGTTGGCTACCCCGCCCTGCACGTTTTGGCACCCTATCTTCCACTCTACCATGTGGATTTCGGGGCTTCAGTCCTCTCGTCCCGGGTGGGTGCCCAGTCGGAATCTTCGATACCCTCCACGTCCTTCTTCACCCCTTGCATCTCCTCTGCCTCCTCATCCCAGCTCCTCTCCCTGTCCTTTCCTTTAGCCTTCGTTCCTGCCTTCCGCAAGATCGCGCTTAGCTCCTCCGCTTCTTTCTGACTTTTTGCATTGAACACTATCCCCCCTCCTCCTCCTCCACTTTCTTTCTTTTCCCCCCTTCATTCCCTGCTTCTCCCGTTCCTTTTCTCTTTTCTGTGACCGCCCGGAATGCTCTCTTCGCCTCCTCATCACCGCATTCCTTCGCCACATGCCCCTTCTTCTTACACACCAGACATATAATCCCTCCGCTCCCTTGCTGGCTCTGTGCTCCCTGTGTTTGTCCCATTCCCCCCCGATTCCCCTCCATGCCTGTCCCCCTTTCCCCTTCGGTCCTTTCGGGGCATTCACTGGGGGTGGTGACCTCGTTATTCCTTCTGGTAAGGTCTCCTCCCTTCTCCAGTTCTGCATTACCTCCGGTCTTCTCCCTTGCTGCTGTTTCCCCTTCGGATTCCACAGCTGCACCCACCTCGGCTTCCCCAAAATCATTATCCTTTCCTTGCACAATCTGTCCGCTTCCTCTGCATCGGCCACTTCGAACGTTACCGAACTCGACCTCGCCGTCTGTGGGTTCGGTGCCCACGCAAATCTGTGCGGCCCCCGGTTGCCTGCTCTCAGCTCCGGGTTCTCCTTCTTCACAATTTCCGTGATCTCTGCGTCCGTCACAGCCCCCTTCTGCACTGGTACTCCTTTTACCACTAATTTCACCGCCTTTTTATTTTCCACCCACACTCTCACCGTATACCCGTACATCGCCCTGATTATGCTATCTCACTTCTTAAGCACCTCCTCATCCCTCATCCCCGCGGGGACCTCCTCCACTTCCCATACTCTCTCCATCACGCTCACCTCCCCTTTTATGTTGAGCCTCCTGACTCGGAACATGGGCTTCTTTTCGGTTGATTCCCAATCCCTCCTCGCCTGCTCAAACACTTTCACTCCCCTCTGCTTTTCTTTCTCCCACGCCTCCCCCTTTGCCACGACCCTCTCCTTGTGTTGGGACGTGATCTGCATTTTCTTCATCTTTTCCCCCCCGATCACCTGCCATCCTTCCCCTCCTGCTTCACCTCTGCCGTGAGGAAACCTCGATTCTCCCTCTCGATCCTCTCCGCTTCCTCTTTCGCCTCCCTTGCCTTCTTTTCGTCCTCCTCCCTGCTCGTTTCCAGGGCTTCCCTCTCCAACCTGCTCGCTAGCTCTCTGGCCATCAGAAGCTCTCTCTTCCTGATCTTCTGCTGTGCGTCTAAGGTGTTGTGCGCCTCGACCGCTGCTTTCTGCTTGCGTTCCTCCTCCTCTTCCGCCTTCTTCTGTTCCTCCGCCCTCTTCTTAATCTTCCTCGCCTCCGCTTGCCTTTCCCTCTCCATTTCCTTCTCCCTATTTTCTCTCTCTACCTGCCGTCTCTTTTTCTCCGCCCTGTCCTTCTCCTCCGTCGTTGCCAGTCCCATATGCGCATGGATGTTAACGACCATATCCTCCAACCTTTTCACTCTCTCCGCCATCCCCTTATCTTCTCCGGAGTCGACGTTCTTCTGTACGTCGTCTGCCCACATTCTCATCCCCTTTGCCTTATTCTCCGTCAACTGCTCCTCCGCCACCCACAGACCCCTGCCCTTCCTATCCTGTTCTCCCGCCTCCTTTATAAACTCTTGCCACGTGTACCCTAGGCAGCCGTCCATTAATTTCGCTACTCCATTCTCTGCCTTTCGTACCTTCTTCGTGACTTTCCCCCTCGCCCTCTTCCCCTTCTCCTTTTCGTTGACCTCCCACATCTGGGCCCTTCTCAAGAAAATGATCGCCGCGTCTACCAATCCTTCCTCCACGCTCATCTCCTCTTCATCTCCCATCTCTTCATCCTCCTCCCCCTCCTCCCCTTCTTGCATCTCTTCCCCCCTTCCCCCATCTCCGTTTCCCCCGCCTGCGTATCTTCTACTCCCTCCTCCTGGGTCTGTGTGACCTCCGTCAGGTCCACGACCGGGATTATTGGCACTGCCGGTGCCACTTGTTGTGTTGCCGCTACCTCGAATCTCGGCTCCGGGGTTACTCCTTCTGGCTGTGAATCCTCGATCGTCCCCAAGCTCAGAAACCCCCTCTTCTCCGGCGCCGGTGTCCCAAACAAGTTTCTTTTCGGCTCATACTCTTCGTCCCAATATGGGCTCACTCCCTCCCTTCCTTCCCCACTTCTTCCAGGCTCGGGGCCCATTTACTGAAGTTCCCCTTCCTTGACGGCGACCCCTCTTCCCCTACCATCCCTCCCCTTCCTCTCTTCTTCCTCGGTGTGTCAATGACCCTTCGGGCCGTCACCCCCGTGCTGAGATTCTTCACCGTGATCGTTCCCCTGCATTCCTCACCGCTTTCCTCCCACATCTGTATCATTTCCACCTCCCTCTCTTTGAGTTCCCTGTCCAACTCTTCTTCGTCTTGTTCCTTTCCAAACAGGCACTCTGTCAATAGGTGCCTAATGAACCTCCTCTTCTCCGGATCTCTCAAGTCCTGCCTCCCGCCTCCTCCCCCTTTTCTATCATCTTCTTTTCCACTTCTACCATCAAATTCATCAACGATAGAACTTCCCCCTCTTCTACCCTCTTTCCTTCCCACGCGTTTGTCCTCTGGGATGCTTCGACCAGCAATTCCCCCACCGTTCTCCCTTCTCCTGGTTCTCCCGCCTCCCCCTTTCTCTTAAAAAAGTCCTCTCCCTCCCAGCTCGTCACCTCCTCCAAGGTGTATTGCCTCTCCCCATGAATCACCGTGCTTCTCTTTCCCCCTTGTCCCGGCGGGCACGGACCAAAGATCCCGATGCCCTTTCCCTTGTACCCCTTAAGACCCTCCTTCCTCTTCCCGAAACCTGCCAACATTTCTCCCGTTAAGCCCGACACTTTCTCTACCCGTCCTCCGCTATTCCCTTGCTGCGCCTCAGTCCGTGGCTGAGGCCCTGTCGTCCCTGATAGGTCCGATTCTCACGAGACGTGTCTCCCGTGTTGCTGTGTTGATCGCTCCGATCTCTCCTGCCGGTTTCCGAAAGCGGTAACGATCTTCTGCCGTGTACCCACACCTCTTGAGAGTGTTGTCCTAGAATCCGGGTGCGTTGGCACCAATGGTGCAAGGCCCCCGGGTCGCGATAGTTTTGGATGAGAATTCCTCTCACGAAGTCGTAAAAACGTTTTTCGTGGGGGAGGGGATTTAGAAGTTCGATATTCTGCAAACAAAGTCGATAATCTTTGCCAGGCGGTCCTGGGCTTCGCTTTGATGTGATTTGGGTCTCGGGGGAGCGTCTGGTCGTGGAGTTACGACCAAGCACTCGTCCTGGAAAAGTTGAGAAAAAGGGCTGGACCTGCCAGCGTGAGATGAGGTAGAAGGTGAATTTGACAGGTAGAGCAGGTACGGGCCAACGGCGTGAGATGAGGTGAAGTTGACAGGTATGGCCGGCCTGACCCGAGGCACTCAGTTGTCAAATTCAGCTCATTCTACCACATCTTGCACCGTCATGTCAGGCCAGCTATATGTGTCAAATTCAGCTCATTCTGCATCATCTCGTGCCGACAGCCCGGGCCTGCAATTCGTATGAAAAATTCAGCTCGTTCTGGTTCACCTCACACCGTTGAATAGGGCCTGCAATACGTGTGAAATTCAGCTCATTCTGACTCATCTCACGTCGTCGAATAGGGCCTGCCAAACCTGTCGAGTTTAGCTCATTCTGCAGCATCTCGTGCCGGCAGGTTAGGCCCGCCATACCTGTCAAATTCAGCTCATGGTGCCTGATCTCGCGCTGTTATGTCAGGCCGGCTATACGTGCCAAATTTAGCTTATTCTGCCTCATCTCGTGGGCCGGCCATACCTGTCAACTTTCTCACGCCGTTGTTAGGTTGGGCCTTCTATCCCTGTCAAATTCAGCTCACTCTACCTCATCTCATGGCGGCAGGTGGGGCCTGCCATACCTGTAAAATTGAGTTCATTCTTCTTCACCTGAGGCCGTGGGGCCGGACCTACCATATCTCTTAAATTCAACTCATTCTGCCACATCTCATGCTATCAGGCCGGACCTGCCATATCTATGTAATACATCGGTCTGGGTCAGGTCAAGGTACAGGATCCAGGTACAGGACGGGCGGCAGGCGCCGGGGCTATTTCACAGCAGAGGCAGAGGCAGAGGCAGAGGCGGTCGGAGCTATGTGATACCGAGAGGTAGATGTATTTGAAAGCTAAATACACAACTTGGGTAGAATACAAGTTGTTGCGTGGAGAGGCAAGAGGGAGGAGGGGGAAGAGCCTCTTTATAGAAAGCCCTCGGTGGCAAATCCAAGCAAACAAGCAAACGAGCAAACAAACAAAAGAAGTACATGGAAAACAAGGACACGACTGGAAGTACATGGAAAACCAAGGAAACGACTGGAAGTACATGGAAGGCCAAGGAAATGACTGGAAGCAGGTAGAAGCGTCAGGAATATCCGGGAATGAGCTCGGCGATACCTGTCGCTGGTGGATTCCGGAGTCTTCCAGCAGGTTCTAGGGCTTTCCGGCTGGTTCTACGGCTTTCCGGCTGGTTCTGAGGATCCGGGTTCTTCTAGCAGATTCTGGCAGGTTCCTGGGTTCGGGTTGTTAAGCGATGACGGGGATGCTGGCGGCCATGTTGCTTAAGCGAGCTTACAGGTGCATTTTTTTTTTTTTTTTTTAATATCATTACTCGCGTGCCGCATGGTAGGCTATGGCGAGGTCTTCTTAATTACGTACATGAAAATAAGAGTGAAATGAAATAAACTAAGGTATTAGTCTTGTCCTGCCCACTCCAATACCTCCGCGATGTTTATCCCCTTCTCCATGTCTGGCATGCACTGGCTATGTGTGCGAAGTTCTCCGGGGCCTTTCCGCACCATCTGCATTCCGGTGAATCCGCCTTGCCTATGCTGTATCTCCATTCCTTGAGCCCCTTATTTCCGAGGATGCCGGCCAGTGTTGAGATCCTTCTGCGGTTGTCAATTTGCTGAAGTGGTCGGTATGACAGTCGTAGGCGGTTTCTTTCGTCGGCTCTGAGTGCTTTGGCTTCTTGACGGATCCCGGCCTCTGTTGCTATATCCTCTTCGCACTGTAGTGCAGTGCCTATCTTTGCGGCCTTGTCCGCCTCGGTGTTGCCTTTGATACAGGTGCAGGGATATATACCGGAGTGCTAGAAGGAGTATGACGAGTTGCGAGGGGGTCAGGGTCAGCTGCACGTGTACGAGTACTGGCATGTAGTATGTTGATTGCCAGTATAGGACCGGAGCTGGGGGGTCTTGGGCGAGGGGCCCAGGTTGGATTATTACAATCTATCAAATTCAATGCTGGCGAGAGAGACCTGTCATAATTGTTAAGTTGAGCTCAGGTTGCTGGACTACTTGGCACTTCAGCCCTCTAGCTTAGGCGCAAGCTATGTCAAATGCGACTGGGTTCAATCCGGCGCGAGGCGTAACCAGCAGTACTTACGACGAGTGGCCGCGATTCCTGTAACTATAGTACCTACAGTAGGTCTGAGCCGATGGCAGGTTTGAGCCGACAGCAGGTCTGAGCCGACAGCAGGTCTGAGCCGACGTCAGGTCTTGGCATTTTGACCGAATTTCTTGGCAATATGACCAAATTGGGACGAAAAACACTGGGCGGCTTGTAACCAACCCATACACTCCTCAGCAAGCTGAGTTCGGTCCTGGGCACTCCCTTTTCGACCCACTTGTGATATATACTGTTTAGGGAATATGTACCTTCTTGGCAGAGCACAGGACTGTCTCATCCTACGGAGTGTGTATTTGTTTAGAAAACAGTAGATACATGAGCAGCGAAGCAGAAAATGGCAATATTGGCTATAAGGGGGCCATTGCAACTGCTTGCAGCTTCTATGTGGGGTTATGCAAGTGCAGAAAACAAAATGCATGAACGATAGCAGCGAATGAAAATCACTGATACTGTAAAAACTCTATGGTTAATGTAGAAAACACTCTACGAGCGCAAAAAAGTTACATTCATCAGAGGACCGGGTCGTATTGCCGTTCAAGAGCGGACCGGAACATACAGCCAGACTTTTTTTTTTATTTCATTACTCGCATGCCGCCTTGTAGGTTATGCTGAGGTCTCTTAGTTACATAGAAAGAGGGGAAAGAAAGATAAGAAAAGGGAAAAGGAAAAGTACCCGTCCTGCCCAGTCATCCGTTATTCTCGTCCTACCCATTCCAATAATTCCGCCAGTCTGTCTGCTTTGCCGTCGGTTTTGGGGGGTTTCTTGAGGTCTGATTCCCTCCTGGCCATTTCGTTTCCATACTTCGCACTTGGTGAGCACGTGGGTGGTAGTCTCTGGGCTTTTGCCGCACCATCCGCACTCCGGGCTGTCGGCTTTCCCGATCTGGTCTTTCCAGTGTCGTAATCCTTTGTTGCCCAGTATTCCGGCCAGGGTGGCGACCCTCGTCCCCAAGCGCTGTAGAGGGTGGTAGCTCAATTCTAGTCTGTTGCGTTCGTTGGCCCTTCGACCTCGCGTGCTGTCTCATGCCTGCTTCTGTGATTGTTTCGTCTTGATGCTGTAAGGCGGTGCCTATCTTGGCTGCTTTGTCCGCCTCGGTGTTGCCTGCTATGCCCGTGTGGGATTTCACCCACATTATCGCCAGATCTAGGTCGCCCCGTGCCGCTCTTTCCTCCCAGCGGTCTCTCACTAGCCGCGCGGATCCCTCGTGTGTGGGGTCTCCGTTGGCGATTTTCTGCATCTGGGCTATGGCTAGCTTCGATTCTGTGACTATCAGTAGCTCGCCTTCCTGCTGGGTCATCGCCGCGCCCATCGCAATTAATTCCGCGTCGTTTATCGTGGGCTGTGTGCCTAGGTATAATGATGTGCTCGAATCGTGGCAGTGTGTGCCTGCACCGGCGATTTCGTCTATTCTGCTCCCGTCCGTGTATACCGTCCCCCACCCTTCATCTTCTTCTTTTGTGATGGCCACGCGATAGTGGAGTCTACCCCGTCACCTTCCGGGGTGAGTCTTGGTCTCGTTTCTGACTCTTCAGGCTGAGACGGCCTTATATACCCCTTTCAGGGCCACTATGTGGATTGCGCCTTTGCACCTTAAGCCCCTTCGCTAAGCTTCCGCTCCCTTCAGATCGCCATAGCCCTTAGGGCGGCATGCGATTAATGATATAAAAAAAAAAAAAAAAAAAAAGCTCCCTTCAGAACCAACTGCCGATAACTACACCCGCCGAGTTGCAGTCCATGCCCTCACCTATGCCCAGTGGCATTTCGACCCTTAGGCCCCCACAGGACTCGGAGCATAGGTTTAACATTTCATGACTAGTGGTTCTGTAGCATAGTGGTGAGTGGTGATCTTGAAGCTTTGAGCATTGAAACCGCTGGGACCGACACCGGCTTTAGAACCGTCCTGCCGAGCCCTCTAAGCCCCTACAGCTTAGAAACTGCCGCCCAGAAGGTTTCAAGCTTCCTTCCGGCTACCAGGGCTAATCCACTCTTTCCAGGCCCTCGAGGATGATCTGTCTGCAGTTTTGACTACCATGGCCCTCAGTCTCTCGCCAGGTATCCTAATCCTGAAAGTAGTCCTCTTGGATAGAGGTGCACGTACTCTCAGTGACCAGTCCTCTACCCAAGTAACCAATGGGTCTGCGGGAGAGCTCCAGCTATGCAAAGTTTGTGCTGCACGTTCCGGACATCAGAATAGTACTACACATTCTGGCGAGGCCCAGCTATGCAAATCCATTCTGCCCTGGCTATGCACACCCAATCCTGCACATTCCGGTCACTCAACCTAGCCACTCCTATGACTGCTCATGAGGGGTGACCTGTCTCTCTCGCATATTTGGGCCAGTTCATTAACCTGGTAGCAGAGAGTCGGTTGGTTTTAGGAGGTATGTCCACGAAGGTTACTCCCTCTTCCCTTGGTTAGATCGCTCCCACCAGGGCTCCTTCGTGGGTGGTGGGCTCCGGCTTTGCCAGTCGCACCCGCAACCCCCTTGGCGTAGTCGGTCCAAGCCTAGCTGCCCCAGGTGGCTACGTTTCGAGCGATACTCATGTACAGTTGTCGTCTTTTAGAGGAGGGAATTCGGGTGAGGCGTGAGGCCACTCTCCAGATTGCTTTGTCCAGGTTAAGTCTCTTCGTGTGGTGGTGGTCAAATTTTAGTTCCCAGTCTTTTTTTTTTTTTTTTTTTTTTTTTTTATATCATTACTCGCGTGCCGCCCTGGGGGCTATGGCGAGATTAGTTACATGAGATTAGATACATATGAAGGTAGAAGAAAAGGAATAAGAAAAGATCCTGTGTGTCTCCTATGCCCCTGCCCACTCCAAGATGTCTCTAAGTGGGCCTGTGTCCTTGCTCTTCGGAGGAGTGACCAAGTCTTGCATGCCTCCTGGCACTTTCGTTTCCATGTCCTGCACCTAGTGAGCACATGTTCAGTAGTCTCCTCCTCCTCCCCACACCATCGACATTCTGGGCTGTCTGCTTTCCCGATTTCGTACTGCCATTTCCGTAGTAACTTGTCGCCCAGTATTCCTGCTAGCGTGGCTATGTGTCGACTTCCAAGTCTTGTCAAGGGACGGTAGCTGAGCCTTAGCCGGTTTCTCTCTGTGGCGCGCTGATGTCTCGAGGTTTGTCGTATCCCATCTTCTGTTATGGTTTCATCTTGGTAAGGGAGGCATGTGCCTATTTTCAAGGCTGAGGGGGGTGGCGATGGGGGCGGAGGTAGAAGTGCCATCGTATGTTGACGACCTGGCAGCAACGATCCTAGACTGGCACGGGTACTGGGATATGGGGCGGCTCAGGGAGAAGGTGAAGGTGGCGCTGGCGGAGGTGGCGGAGGAAGACCAGATCCCGCTGGAGGAGTCGAAGTGGGAGATGATAACCTTCGGGGTGGGAAGGAGGTGGAAGAAAGAGGGGGAGATGCTAAAGTGGTTAGGGGTCATCTTCGATGAGAACTTGACCTTTGGCGCACATTGGCGAAACAGGCTGAGCCGAGCGCGGAGGCTGGCGGGGGCTCTCTCGGGACTGGGCAACCGGAACTGGGGGATGTCTCCACGCAGCTGGAGGCAAGCCTACACGGGGATGGTGAGGGCGGTTGCAATGTGGGGAAGCGAGATCGGGTGGAGGGGACAGAAGGAATGGAGGAAGGAGATGGAGAGAGTCCAGCTGCAGGTGTTGAAGAAGGCGGCTGGAGGAGGGAGAGGAGCGGGGGTAGGAGGGGTGAGTGCGGTGTGTGGAGTGGAGGACGTGGAGACGGTCCTGGATGGCGCGCAAGCGAGGGCGATCGTCCGGGAGGTGGAGGCGCCGTCAGAGCTGGCGGAGCTTTGCACGGGCGACTTCGGAGGGAGTGAGGAGAGAGAGGAGGAGGCGAGAAACTGGAGAGACTGGGGGGTGCAGTGGGCGGTGGTCGAGAATGAGGGGTATGAAGCAGTGCTGGACCGCTGGCAAGGTCAGTGGGCGAGGTTCTCGGAGGAGGGGGAGGAGATCTCGTGGGGAGGGGGGTGTGAGAAGGTGGAGGTGGAAGTGGTGGAGAGGCGGAAAGGAGAAGTGGAGACGAGGGGGGAGTGGGAAGCCGCGATCGGGGAAGCCGGAAGAAAAAGGGCAGTCCTTTTCTCCGACGGCAGCAAGATCGAGGACAGCAAGGTGGGAGCAGGGGTGTGGGGGAGGTCGGCAGCCGTGGCGGAGGTGGTGGGGAGAACGGCGACGGTGTTCGATGGGGAGGTGAGGGGAGTGAGAAAGGCGCTGGAGAGTGTGGAGGAGGAGGTCCCTGTACTGATCTGTTTAGATTCTGAGGCTGCCGTCATGGCGATCCAGAAGGCAGGCAGGGAGGGAAAGGGGAAAACCGAGGATGTGAGGAGAGTGGTGGATGCCGTAGCGAGGAAGAAGAAGAAGGGAGGGGATGCGAAGCTGATGTGGGTCAAGGCTCACATCGGAATCGCAGGAAATGAGAAGGCGGATGAGTGGGCGAAGAAGGGGACGGTGATGCAGGGGAAGGAGGTGGCCACCGGAAGTGGGGTGCGCCAGAGGGTGAAGGCGTGGAGGAAGGAGAAGAGAGAAGTGGACGGCTTTGGAGGAGGAAAGGTCATGGAGTGGAGTAGGATGGCGACATCAAACTTCACTGCATTGCGACTGGAGCGAGGAAGGTGTGCTAGGTGGTTGAAGAAGCTAGGGGTGGCGGAATCGGATAGGTGCAGGTGTGGGGAGGTGCAAACGGGGGAGCATCTCGCTTTCCGATGCGGAAGTCAGGAGAACCGCCCAGAAGGTTTTGAGAGGTGGAGCGACATGGGAAAGGAGTGGAAAAGAAAGGCGGAGAATGGGGAGGAGTATGACGTTTTAGAGAATTTCTTCGCCGGGGTCAAGTTCTAGAAGCTAGGAGAGCGGGGGCGACGGCGCGTGGGGGCCATGTATGTAGAGAGTTAGTTTAGCCTGTCTCCGGGCTATGAGGGCTTGCCCAGGGACCCTGCCATGGCTTAGTGCTACAAGCGGGGTTATGTGATTTAAAAAAAAAAAAAAAAAAAAAAAAAAAAATGTGCCTATTTTCGCAGCTGTGTCTGCCTCGGTGTTCCCTTTGACTCCTATATGGGACTTGACCCACATCACTGCAACGTCCCAGTCACCTCGGTCTGTTCTCGCTTTCCAGGCGTCTCTAACCAGTTTTGCCGGTCCTTTGTGGGTGGGCTCTCCCTGGGCGATCTTTAGGAGCTTGGATATCGATACCTTAGAGTCGGTTATGATCAGGAGTTCCCCAGCTTGATTGCGTAATGCTTCGCTCATGGCAATGAGTTCTGCATCATTGACAGTAGTCTGTTCCCCTAGGTATGTGGAAGTAGAGGTGTCTTTTGCGTAGCTGCCTAGGCCTGTCTTGTAATCTATCCTGCTCCCGTCAGTGTAGACGGAGTTCCACCCCTCGTCCTCGGCATTGGCTATGGCATTCTCGAACTCGAGCTTGTCTGCGTCCGCAGGTAGTGCTGGTAGGATGGCTAGTGGTAGGGGGTTGTTGTGTGAGAGAGACCCCCGTAGGTACCTGCACTCATTATCCCTGTTTTGGATTATCTCATCGTGGAACCGTAAGGCCCTGGCTTCTACCCTCTGGCGTTCTCCTTCTAGGAATGTTTGGGCTGATTCTAGGTTGGCTATTCCTTCGACTACGTCTCGCCTGGTACCCCACGGGGCTGCAGTAATCTTCTGTGCTACTGTGTATTGCCATTTTTCTATGTCTTTGATCTTGGTTGCTGGTGGAGACTGTCTTGAGTAGTCCTGCCATGCCCAGCATCCCCATGTGGCGATTGTGCGTGCGATGCTTGTATATATCTGTCGTTTCTTGCCTGGTGTGAGGCGAGTTAGTCTCGATGCCACTCCCCATGCTGCCTTCCCGAGAAGTAGTCTCTTCTTATGATGTCGAGTAAATTTTAGCTCCCAATCTACCGTCAATCCGGTTAGCCTATAGTCAGGGCCTTTTACCCCAATTATTAGTGTCTCGGACTTGTTTGGGTCAATTTCGAATCCATGCTCTGCTGCTGTTTCGGTGATTTTTGCCCTGTGTATCTTTATGGCTTGTCGGAGTTTTAGGAGTGATGGATGTGAGATTACACTGTGGAAATCATCGACATATGACCTGGTGAAGTTGTGTTGGTCTACCTTCTCTGCCACAGGTGCTACACTTATCAGGAATAGTATCGGGGATAGTGGAGATCCTTGCGGTGTACCATCTGTCATCCTCCCTGTAGCTCTCCTTTTGCCATCCCATGTCATGTTGTAGTTGGTCGGCATCATAAAAGCTTCTACAAAGCTCGCTAGGTTATGGTCTGTTTGTCTTATTCGAGCAACCACCTTGTCCCTTCGAAGAAAGTTAAAAGCTGACTTAATATCGTCTCCCACTAGGGCTACCCATTCTTTCTTCTGTAGCCTCTTCTCTGTCTCCTTCAGCACTTGTCGCTGTGGATCCTCTGCACCTCGATGGCGTCTTCCTCCAAGCTGAGTGTCTCTGAAAAGGTCGTCTTTTCTTTGTAGCAGGTCTGCAATGACTTTTTGACCTAGCTTCGCTACTGTGTTCAGAAGCGTTATGGGTCTCCAGCTCCCTACCTGATCTCTGGGTTTCCCTTTCTTGAGTATCATAACCACCTCAAAGCCTCTGGCAAAATCGTAGTCACCGTTTATATATTCTACAATTCTCTCTCTTACAGCAGTCCATAGAGTCGTACCCTTCAGAAGCTTCAGTAAGCCATATTGTATGCCATCGGGTCCCGGTGCTGATCTTGGTTTAGCTTTTGTTAGTGCCTTTTCTATCATCATCCTGGCTTGATCTTTTTCGACGGTGAGTCCTGTTGGTCTGATAGTAGTGGTCGTAGTTTCTTGTCCTTGTGATATGAAGTTGCGCTCAATCAATACCTTAGCTATCTCCTCGTCTGAGCCTGGTATCCCCATGAGGTCTCTTTGGCGGAAAGGGTCTCTTGCTAGCCTGACAATATCCCATGGTGAGGTGATTCTGTCCTCTTCTAAGAAGCCTTCCCAGTATTCCTCCTTCTTATCTCTTATTATCTCCCTAAGTAGTCTTCTCGCTCTTGTTTTCTCTGTGTGGCTAGCCCCGCTCTTTAGAATGGTTCTGGTCATTTGTCGTGCCTCTTTTACCTCCTTGTCGAACCATCGTTTCGTGCGTCTGGTGATGTATGCATCTTTTGTAAACTTTTGGCTTAATTCACATAGTAGTTCGTAACCATCAATACCTTCGGCTAGTTTTTCTGTTGCCATATTTATCAACAAATTCTTCCCATTTGTCCCAGTCTGTTACTTTAATGGTTTTGGCCTCTGTCTTCTTTCTGGTATCCAATGTTCCGATAATCATCACATGGTCTGTACCAGAAATCCATGTTGTCTTTGTTGTTTTCCATTCCCTGGGTCTTGCGAATACCAGGTCCAAGAGTGCCGTTCTTATCTGTCCATTGATTGTCCGTGTCCATGTGATAGTATTTCTATCTATCTGTTGGAGTAGTCCTCGTGCTTGGAGGGTGTCTTTTAGTAGTATGCCTCTAGTATCTTGTTTCGGAGACCAGTCATAGTGATGGCTGTTGCAGTCCCCTATTATCATATCCGTTACTCCTATCTCTTCCAATTCCTTTTCAATATCGGTGTCCCTGTTCCAGTACACTCCAGTAATCATTCGGTCGTCTAATTGTACTGTGATGTGGTTGGCTTTGCCGTCTATTTTCATGCTCATTATTCTGTCCTTCCTTACGTAGGCTGTTATTGCTCCGCTTTTTATAGGGGAATGTACGTTCGTATAGCTTGGATGAAATGTAGTTCCTCCCCTTGGTGCTCTCCAGCATTCCCCTATAAAAAGTATATCTATTTTCTTGTCTGCTGCTTCCTGTAGGGCTAGGTCCGTCCCAGTATTGACCGGCCGACGTTCTGGTATGCGACCTTAATCATAGTCTTATTTGTCGATACCCTGGTGCCCTAGATGGGGCCGCTTTCTCCTGTGCTGCTCTCGCTCGTTCACACCCTTCCTCGTGTCCGCCTTTCTTTCCACAAGCCTGGCATGACTTTGCAAATGGAGTTTCATTGAGGTCGACTGGGTCTTCGTAGTCTCGCCTTGCTGGTGAGCTCTTCAGATGTTCTGGAAGGTTGCGTTGTCTGGGGAGCCACTCGATTACCTGTCCCACTACGAAATGTCGGCAGTATCCATCTGGAGCAGTGTACCTATATCTTTTGGCTTTATTCGAGGTCTCCTTTCCTAGATCCTGTCTTAGGTATAGCTTTATTCTATCACCTCTGAAGAGTAAGCCTGATTTTAGGGTCTCGACTACTCCATCAGTCACAAAAATGGATAGTGCCTTGTCTCCTTGTGTTGGGACCTGTTTGTTAGTTAATCTGCGTACTGATCTATTGGCCAATACTCCTGGATTTTCAGCTCTCAATTCTCTCTCCACCCTGCTCGGAGCCTCATTGGTTCCTATGCTAAAAGTTACTAGCTCAACCATTCTGTGATTCCAGTCGACTTTTAGATGTTTGGTGTCCATTGCATGTTGCTTTCTCTAGGGAGCCTAGAGACCTAAGTCCTTTCTTATACTGAGTATCTGCCATGATTAAGATTCTTTCGTGGGGGTATTCTGGGTCCAGGGCAACGAATCTCACTTGGTACTCTGTTTCCGTTCCTAGGTTTCGATTGATCCTGTCTCTCATGGCCTTTTTGTGCTCGAACACTGAGTGTGATCTTGGATCCTCACTAATACTCTGCCAGTTTTGCGCCCCAAAGACTCTCGCCTGCCACAGTTTCTCCTTGGGTATTACTTCTTCCTCACCCTTCTGTGCTGGCCCCTTGAGTAGTGTCCGCTTTTCCTCTTGTCTCTGAGTTGGGGTTCCTGCTTGGGGTTTGTCTTCTCTTGTGAGTTTGGCTTCTTTTACTGCCGTAGCATATGATTTCCTTTTCTCAGCGGATTGGGAGGGTTTTGTCTCATTCTCTGGTGTCCTCTCCTTGCTTTTCTCTCCTTTATGTGTCGGTATGTTGGGAGTACTAGTTGTGCCTCTCGTCTCGGCCCCCTTCTTATTGTCCAGTTTCTCAGTGGTAGGAGCACCCTCACTGGTGGCTGTTTTGTTAGTATTATTTCTAGCTGTTCTATTGGTAGCTGCTCCCTTTCGTCCATCTCCTTGGGGCTTGGATCCACCTCGTGATGTCTTAGGAAGCTGTACTGTAGTTGTAGACTTTATCACAGGTTCTTGCGCCGGGCTTGAGTTTGTTGGTATGCTGTTGGACATGTGTATGGTACTCGACATGTCTGTGTTGTCTCGCATGGCTATGTCTCTGTCAATTTCGATTGCGTGCTTGCTGTCTTTGAGGTTCGTATTGGTGAGGTCATAATCCATACTAAACCCTCCTTCTTCTGTAGTCTTCCGGGCAGGTACCGAGGAGCTTCTCTTTCCTACCGGCCTTCGTATCATTCCTGTGAGGGGCGATGGCATTGTCTTGAGCCTGACCGCGTGCCTGCTATCCTCAAGTTTCACGTTTGTATAAGTTCTGTCCATTTGGTCCCCTCCTTCTTCAGTAGTTAGTTTGTTATTTGGCATGGGTGATGCGCTAGGCGTGCTGACGTCACTTAATGTAGGCGTCTTTGTCTCCAAGGGTGTGGCCGTTGCTGTCAATTCGGGCGTGTTTGCTCCTGAGGTAAGGTCATTCCAGTTTGTTGTATGTGTCAGTGTGAGTTCTGGTTCCATTTCGATTCTGCCTGGCGTGACTACCCCGAGTCTTCTTAGGTCATCCAACATATTGCTGTGGTATTGTAAGGCGTCTAGGATAATCCTCACCCAACTGTCGTCCCGCTCTCTGAGGGTGTCTCGGTTGAATATCTCGTATAGTATTTCGTCCTTGATTTTCTTTCTTTCGACTGCCATCTGGTTGAGCATGAAGTGGCGAATGCCCTCGTGGTGTGTTTCTAAGCACACTCTCGTGTGCTGTTTTAGGTCTTGTTGTGCCTCTTCTAGTTCCCGGCTTATGTCAGTATGGATGCTATCCGTTCCTGCTGCTTGCTCGTTCCTCCAGGCCCAGTATTTATCAGCCATATCCCTCGTCCATCTTTTAAGGTCATTATCCACTTCTCTTTCCCACCTGCCCAGTCCGAATCGTTTTCTCTAGTCCCCGTAGGGCTTCTGCTGCTGAAGCTCCCATATATCTGGCAGTCTCTTGTTTCATACGGCCCTGAGTCATCTTGGTTTCCCAGGAGCGTGCCTGCCTCGCTGCGGCTATTGCTGTATCCAGCATGAATTGCTCCTCATAGGCACTCTCATCCATGTCCGGGGTTCGGGGTTTGTCCGGAGTTGGTGGCCGAGTGCTGGGAGTTGCCGGTATATATATACTGTGTCGTCTGATGACTCGCTTTGTGTGTCATCATCTTTAATGGGCAAGTGTGCTCCGGCGTGAGGCACCGGGGTGTACCCTTCATTGTCACTAAAGTCTGGGTCCTTGTATAGGGGGAGGGACGTGGTCTTGCTTGTGGATGCAGGTTCCTCCTGTGAATCCGGGACCTCTGACTCATTGTCATATATCGCCGGAATCGTAGTTCTTAATTCTGGTGGTCTCACCATCATCATTTCTTCCATCTTGTCGTAGGTATTAGGGGCGGGTGGCTTTACTACAATTGTCTCCTCCATCTGGTCTTCGGGTGGGCGGGAGTCCATGGCCTTGCTTCTTTCGATGAACTCAATTATTTGCTGGGTCAGAACCCTGCCTGCCTGTATGTCGTCGATAGTTATTGTCCTAACAGGGACCTCAATGTCCTCCTCGTCTGCGAATACGCCTCGCCCCACCGCTAGGGTGGTTGCATTTTCCATTCTTTCTGCCTTTTCCGGTTCTCCCTTTCTGGTGTGTTGGATAATGTCAGCAAACTTATGAAGGGTCCATTGCTGGTCTTCGGCGATAAATGTCATGTCTTCATGCGCCTTCCAGTCCTTCACCATATAAAACTCTATGTTATTTACCCTTGGACGGCGCTTTGCCGTCCGTGTGGCGCTTCTGGCTTGCCGAAGAGGGTCGGCCCGGCTGTTGGTTCGGCCTCTTGTGGCTCTCGTGGTTGGAGCCATCGGTGGCTGGTGGGTTGTACGCTATTGGTCTTAGTATGTTGGGTGGCGTGGGTGGCAAATACTGTCCTTATCTGGGTTGCGTATTTTCGTAGTGGTGGGGATGTTCTGGCCCACCGACGAACATTTTCCGGTTCGCGAACCGGCCAGCCGATTCGTGAACCGGCCGGCCCCGTGAAAAACATATGGTGTTCTTCACGGGGCCAGCCCAGCCACGAACACCTGGCCCAGCGGCGAACATGAATGTACCTCGATGTACCTATATGTAAAATATATACTCGCTTATTTTTTTTTTTTTTTTATATCATTACTCGCATGCCGCCTTGCAGGCTATGGCGAGGGTTTAGATACATGAATGATAATCAACGGAAAAATAAGCAACAGATAAGGAGATAAAGTGAAAATATGACCGGTTACTCCGCCGCCCAGTCCATCACCTCCGCCAACGTTCTCTCCCCCCCCTATATACTCGCTTATGATTTAATGTAATAGTGATCTATCATACAGCCAGCTAAGCAATTTCCACAGTCTCCTATCCCCCTATGCAGTCATCTATGTACAAACAATAGTACTTTTTTTTTTTTTTTATATCATTACTGGCATGCCGCAGTATGGGCTATGGCGAGGTATTTATTAAAGAAAGAAAATTAACCGTCACTAAATACATGTGGTTCCCGCAATACTCATACATGGTGCGGGTAGAATATACACACTGGTCAATACAGCCTATTTCCTCCGTCTGTCCGGCTCGTATTGAGTGGTCCTCAACCATTTCCCACCTAACCTAACTCTGTCTACGCCCGTCGCTGCCTCCAAGTACAAACGACCGAGCTGGTCATTTTTCCTTCTTCCAGTAGCGAGGTCTTTCGTCTCAGCCACCTTATCCCCATCTTGCCTAGCCTATCATTCCCGGACTCCAACCATTTCCGGACCTTCCCTAAATATACATCACTATGTTCACTCTCATTCTCCTGGTTGGTACATTGACCAGCATTGCTTTTATTACAAGAATAAGAACATTTAACCTTTTGACATATGCATGTACAACGAAGAGAAGAACAGGTACCTAGACAAGAACATGAAATTTTGTCTTGACAAGTTTTATCATGATGACGTTGCTTAAAGTGGGTACTTGGCACTTGCAGGGCTCTTATCATGGTAATACAACCACCAAACTTTTCATTCTTGGCATCAACGCAATCCCTGTTACTGCCACAATATAATACCAGAATGGCGGAGGATTCCGGAAATCTCTACCTATGAAGATAACACTCCAAAATTTCGCTTAGAGTAAGAAGAATACTAGAAGCATATTTAGTAATTTTCTTCTAGTGTTTCGGTTAACAATAATTAAGTTATGATTCCAAATTGGTATTCTTAACTATAGCAGTCTAGAAGCGTAGTGAATTATTAATTAAACTGTCTGTATTATCTTCTAGTATGTGGGTAAGAAGTAGCAACTTATCACCGACAGCAACTTATCACCAACAGCAACTTTCAAGTGGCAACTTGTAGGTGGCAACTTGTCAGTGGCAATAGGGCTGTGCTAGCACACAGTAACTGGCTTATCAATTAACGCTGGTAGCAGAATGTTTCTCTATACTCAATCACTGGTAGTACGTAGAGGTACCTAGTGGTACTTGTACTAAACCAGTGTTCGTCGGTGGGCTGGCCCATTCGCGAATCAGCCAGCCCACCGACGAATTGGCCGATTCGCGAATGGGCCTGGCCGGTTCGCGAACCGCAATGTTCGTCGGTAGGCCAGAACAGGGAGGCCGCTGATGGGGTCTCGGGGTGCCCCCGCCGTAGAGGCGACTGTACGAGCTGAAGGTGGGTTGGGGGGTTGGTGGAGGTTCTGGGGGGCGTTCCCAGAGCGTTGATGGCTGTTTCTTTGGGGAAGGTGTCTAAATGTTCGTTTTTGGTAGATATTTAGAGGTCCCCGCGACCTTCGGGCCGAGGGGCGTCGTCTGTCGTTGTCCGCTTGTCGCTAGCTGTCCTGTGGGTCGAGATACGGGCTCGGTCACGTGATCTTGGACGTGGCCCGAGGAGGTTGTAGAGGTGTGTGTGTAGTTCCCAGTCGACGTGGAGACCTGCCAGCCAGTAACTGGGTCCCTTGATGCCTATGATGATTGTCTCCGACTTCTTGGGGTCCAGCTCATATCCCTCTTCTGCTACTTCCTTAGCTAGTTCTGCCCGGTGGGTCTGGATGTTTTTCCGCAGCTTGCTTAGTGATGGGCTGGACAGGACACTGTTGTTGAACCGACGGTGTAATCCTAGCACCGACACGGAGGAATTATAGGCCGGCGGGAGGAATTATAGGCCGGCGGGAGGAATTATAGGCCGGCGGGTTGACTGATGGTTGACTGTGGCGTGTGAAAAGTTTTTACTGTGGCAATTGTGAAGGTCGCTGTGAAGGACATATAAGTCACGGGTCCTGTGCATACTGGAGACTTCTTCTGTAATTAATGAATTAACTCTCTCCGCTCGAAAAGCGTGACTTCTTGAGGTTATGAGCCCGGAGCTCCACTAGCCAAACACGTTACCTATTCATCACTCGTCGCTCATCGGAGCCTATCACTCGTCGCTCATCGGAGCCTATCACTCGTCGCTCATCGGAGCCTATCACTCGTCGCTCATCGGAGCCTATCACTCGTCGCTCATCGGAGCCTATCACTCGTCGCTCATCGGAGCTTATCACTCGTCGCTCATCGTCACTCATCAATCGTCGCTCATCGGAGCCCATTACTCGTCAAGCTCATCATTTGCTGCTTACCACTATGTCGTCAGAAGGCGCCTCCTCCTCTTCTTTCTCTATAGCGAAATCCACGTCAACTCTCGACATTTCCGAAGTACTGAAAATCACCCCTCGCATCTCCAAAAAGTTGTCAAATGAAGATAACTATCCTGCGTGGGCCATTGAGGCCACGCGCCAGCTTCGGAGACAGAAGCTGCTTCAAATAGTAACTGGAAACGAAATCGAACCACCCTCCAACTCAACAGATCTCGCTTTATGGCAGGATAAAAGCGATAAAGCACTAGACTATATTATGGAAAGCTGTGAAGAAGAGCCACAACTAATGATAAGAGGAGCATCAACAGCAGCGGAAGCTTGGAAGATCCTTAAAGAAACTTACGAAGGAAGAACTAGAACCCATCTCGCTGCTCTGTTTTTTAATGTGGTACAATTACGGTTTGATGATCGAAAAATGACGATTACTGACCATATCATGGCCTTCGAATCCCATTGGCTTAAGTTAGCTACCAGTGTCGCCAGTGTCACCGCCGGCACTACATCGCTAGCAGCTGGAATTAAGAACTTCACAGTCACTGATTCCTGGAAGGCGACCGCATTACTCAACACTCTTCCTAAAATTCAACCCTATATCAATATTATCGACAATATTACAACCAAGGAAGACGTACCAACATATTCGAATGTGGTTCTCAGACTCAAGGAAATTTCGCGACCTACTAGCAAAAAGCACAACTCTAAGGATGAACCTGAACCGGCAGCTGCCTTTGTCACTACCAGGATACCATGTGGATTTTGTAAGGCTCGAGGCTTCCCAGGCACATCGCATACCGAATCAGAGTGTCGAACCAAGAAGAGAGAGCAAAACCGAACTTCCAAGCAAGCAAATACAACTGAATCAACTAGTACCGAAACGAACACTACAGAATGGCTAAACTTTGCCTTTAATACCGAAGCCAGTACTACTGTAACTACCACCTCCGAAGCTGCATGGGCTCTCGATTCAGCATGTTCTCAACATATGACGCCCTACCTAGAAGACCTTGTTGATGCGCAACCTCATATAGAGCCTATTAAAAGCTCAGCAGGAACTAGGATGTACTCATCTCATATTGGGACAGTATCAGTGGCCGGACTTTGGCTAAATAATGTGCTTGTTGTGCCAGAGTTATCACGGAGACTTGTGAGCTTAGGGGTACTTGAAAACGAGGGGGCAGAAATGCACATAGGAAAGGCTGGCAGGAAAATATCTCTTAAAGGCATAGAATGCAAGCTTAGGAAGGAAGGAAATCTATACATGTTCGAGAATAAGGTAGAAGAAGCACATGCAAGTATGAGTGAATGGCATGAAAGGTACGGCCATCTCCCCCTGTCCGCTTTCAAGAACATTCAAGAAGCTCCATCATCTCTCCACACTTCCCAACTACAATGCGAAGCCTGCATGAAAGGAAAGATGAGCAAGCCTCCATCCCCTGCCCAGGAGTCGATCAGAACGACATCTATAGGTGAACTTATTCATTCAGATGTTTGTGGACCACTTCCGATTCAGAGCCTCAATAACTGTCGGTACTTCGTCACCCTTACTGATGATTATTCTCGACTGTGCATCGCCAAATCGATTCCAAACAAAGGAGTTGCGGCTGAAACACTTCAGTTGATGATTCAACAATTCACTACCATGACTGGGAAACCAATAAGGGCCTTGAGGACAGATCATGGAGGAGAGTTCAAGTCGAAAACTTTCCTTCAATGGCTTGAACAGCAAGGCATTATCAGCCACCCCACAGTTCCCTATCACAGTGAGACAAACGCTGTAGCTGAAAGACTGAACAGAACACTTATGGACTTACTCAGGACCAATTTGCATGGGAGTGGAATGCCTAAGAATACATGGAATCTAGCCTTGGAGTACTCGGTTTTTGTCAAGAATAGAATTCCGCACCGGTCATTGAAAGGCAAGTCGCCACTTGAGGTCGCAGTACCTGGTATCAATATTCAGGCGCAAAGACAGCAGTTCAGACCGTTTGGAGAGAAAGTGTTCGCCCATACATACACAGACAACAAACTCGGTGATAAGGCAATGGTGGCACGGATAGTAGGATTTACACCAACATATGGGGTATACAAAGTCATTTTACCAGATAGACGAGTTACCCTGGCTAAGAATCCTAAACCCCGAAAAGAATCACAAGTAACATCTCTAATAGACCCTTCAATCGAACTTTCAGTACCCAAACCAGTCCAAATACCTATCGATTCGGCAACTATGCCAGGTCAGTTCCCTCAAACACCGGCAAAGCAGGTCTCTCAAGAATCAACAACCGGGGTAGCGAGAAGTACGGCGAAACCGGTGACTCAGTTGAGACTACCACCACCAGCATCATCAAGCCAATCTATGAATTTGCCAGAGCAATCAGAACCTTGGTGGCAAAAGTATGGTGATACCTTCCCGGAAGCAGCAAGACAACGAGCGGCAGAATTCCAGCTACAACAAGAGTTCCAAGCGTCAAAATCTATAAGTGATGAGAGGCCGACCAGAGTCCCAAAACCAATCAAACGATTTGACCCCTCGGACCCCTCCACCTATGTAACAGAAGCGTGTCTGACTATTCAAGAGGCACTACAGAGTCCGGAGGCAAATCATTGGCAGGACGCACTTCAGCGAGAGCTTAAGCAGGTAGAGAAATACCAAGTTTTTGAGTGGGTAGATCAGGTACCAGCAGGAGCCACAACAGTAGATACAAAGGTAGTACTCCGAATCAAGTCAGAGCTAGATCCCACAAACCCCAAGAGGTATAAAGCAAGGCTTACAGCCAGAGGATTTACTCAACGACCTGGAATCGATTACCACGAGACATTTGCACCAGTCTGCAGGGCCGAATCCTGGCGACTCGCACTTCACCGAGCTATACAGAGAAACTGGGTAGTTGAGCAATTTGATATAGAAGCTGCATACCTGAATTCACCAGTTACTGAAGAACTCTATATTAAAGACTCACATTTTACTGGTACTCGAGCCTGGAGACTCAAGAAGGCACTCTACGGATTAAAGCAAGCGGCACGGAATTGGAATACTGTCCTCCATGACTTACTACTTTCAGCTGGGCTCTCCCAATGCAAGGATGATTTAGGCCTATACTTCAGTAACACAACCGTCATAACTGTCCATGTTGATGACCTGCTCGGAACGTTTGCCTCGCAAGACGAATGTGAACAACTCGTCAAACACCTATCAACATATGTTACAGTCGAACGGAAAGGCAAGCCCAGTCTATTCCTTGGAGTGCACCTTAGCTGGAGCTCAGAAACAGTCATGCTTTCAATGGCAACAGCGATCCGAGAGGTTTGCCAGCAACATGGAATCATTCAGCATGCACCTCACCCATACCAGGACCTAGAAATGAATGGGACACCTCTGCCGAATCCAAAACCCTTTCAGTCTCTTATAGGGGCACTACTCTTCATAGCTCGCATGTGCCGCCCTGACATCAGGTATGCAGTCAGTAGGTTATCCAGGAGAACAGCATCACCATCAGAATCAGATCTGCAAGCAGCAAGACGGGTGGCAGCTTACCTTCTTGGGACCGCAAATGAAGGGATAGAGTTAGGTAAGGGACTCGGACAAGATCTCAGAATAATAACCGATGCGGGTGAGGAACAATTGGAGGAAAAAGCAACCACGGGTATTCTGGTAATGATGGGAGATGCACCCCTGGGATGGCAGAGTAGAAAGCAGGATGTGGTGACCCTTTCCTCTACTGAAGCGGAATATATAGCTCTGGGGGAGGCTGCACAAGAGGCCTTATGGTGGGGAAAAATATTGAAGGACCTAGACAGCAGAGACACATTTGTTCCACATGTGTTTTCAGACAGTACCGGGGCCTGCAAACTGTCAGACAACCCGGAATTCCACCAGCGGACTAAGCACATCAGGCGGCGCCATCACTTCGTCAGGGAATGTGTGGAGAATGGAGAGCTTCTTGTTTCGTGGATATCAGGGAAGGAGAATCCAGCTGATGGGCTAACCAAGGTATTAACAGGACAGAAGTTTACGAAGTTCAAAGAGTACCTAGGAATGATGATTGGGAGGAAATATTGAAAAGATGGGACCAAGATCTGGAAGGAAATATAATGTTGGGAGCGCTCATGTGGACTGGTGGACCGTGGCTGGCAATAATGGGTATTGACTTTCAATGGGTGCTAGATTAAGAGGGGGTGTTGAACCGACGGTGTAATCCTAGCACCGACACGGAGGAATTATAGGCCGGCGGGAGGAATTATAGGCCGGCGGGAGGAATTATAGGCCGGCGGGAGGAATTATAGGCCGGCGGGTTGACTGATGGTTGACTGTGGCGTGTGAAAAGTTTTTACTGTGGCAATTGTGAAGGTCGCTGTGAAGGACATATAAGTCACGGGTCCTGTGCATACTGGAGACTTCTTCTGTAATTAATGAATTAACTCTCTCCGCTCGAAAAGCGTGACTTCTTGAACTGTGAAAGTCATCTACGTACGAGCGGGTGAAATTCCGGTTATCTGCTCTCTCCGCTACCAGTACTACCCCTATGAGGAACAGGACAGGGGAGAGGGAGGAACCTCGAGGGATTCCATCCGTCATTCTACCTTTAGCTCGTCGCTTGCCGTCCCATGAGAGGTGGAAGCCGTTGGGTTGTAGGAAGCCCTCGACAAAAGCTACTAAGTTGTGGTTTGTGCTTCTGATCCTTTTGACTACTCTGTCCCATCTTAGTAAGTTGAAGGCTAATTTTATGTCGTCCCCCACTATGGCGGTCCACTTGTTTTTTCCCAGCCTCTTTGTTACTTCCTTGAGGGTCTGTCTCTGTAAGTCTTCGGCCCCTCGTAGCAGTCGGCTCCCCAGTTGGGAGTTTTGGAATAGGGTGTCTTGTCATTGAAGGATGTTAGCTATTACCTTCTGCCTGAGTTTCGCTATGGTATTGAGTTTTTTTTTTTTTTTTTTTTTTTTTTTTTTTTTTTTATATCATTAATCGCTTGCCGCCCTATTTGGTCTCCAGCTTGCCAGATCGTCTCTAGGTCTGCCTTTCTTGGGAATCATCACTACGTTAAAGCCCCTTGTGAACTCGTATTCCACATTTATGTAGTTCACGATTTCCTCCCTCAAGGCAGTGTATAATGTGGTCTTCTAAATCATCTTGAGAAGCCCGTATTGTATCCCGTCGGGGCGTGTGGCCGATCTTGACTTCGTTCTCGTCACCACTTTATCGATTGCTTTTCTGGCTTCCTCTTTTCCGATGGTGATCCCCATCGGGTGGAGTCTTTGCTGTGTCTGCGAATTCGCTGGCTCGGTGGTGATGAAATTCCGTTTGATGAGGGTATCTGCTATCTGTTGGTCAATCCCGAGTGTACTCATCAGTTCCCTCTTTCGGAATAGGTTTCTAGCCAGTCGGAAGATATCCCAGGGAGAAGTGATCCTGTCCTCCTCCATGTATGTCTCCCAGTGTTCTTTTTTATTTTCCTGGATGATTTCGCTGAGGAGTTTTCGGGCCCATGTCTTCTTCTGATGTGTTCGTCCACTACGTAGTATGTACTTTGTCATTTTGCGAGCATTTTTGACGTCCCTATCAAACCATTCTTAGTCCTGTCTGTGATTCGTGCTTCCTTGGTGTATTTCTGGCTAAGTTCTTTTCTAAGGTTGTAGGCGTTGACACCCTCCTTCAATGGCTTGCTGCCCCACCTCTCTATGAATTCCTCCCACTTATCCCAATCCGTGACCTGAACCGTCCTGTGGGAGGTGCTGTGTCTTGTAGGGATCCTCCCTATTATCATTGCATGGTCTGATCCTGCTATCCATATGATGCCCTCCGGCTTCCACTCCCCTTCTTTGGTGAAAACCAGGTCCAGAATGGCTGATCTTACAGTACCATTGACGTGTATGTCCAGGTGATAGTGTCTCTACTTATCTACTATTTTAGCCCATAGGTGTCGATTTTTTTTTTTTTTTTTTTTTTTTTTATATCAGTACTCGCATACCGCCCTAAGGGCTACGGCGAGGGTTTTATTATAACAGAAATAAAAAACAAGTCAACATCTAGTTACATGTAGTGCCCGCGAAACTCCTTCATGGTGCGGGTGGCATGCCCGGTATGTCCTACTTCCGTCCCCTCTCCGATTCATACCGGTCCGACCTTAACCAACGTCCCCCGAGCCTCACCCTCCCAACCTCGGTCTCCTTCCCCAAGTAAACTACCGCCGAGCTGGTTTTCTTTCCTTCCTCAACCAGCGTGGTCTTCTTCCTCAACCAGCGAATTCCGGTGATCTTTCCCAATTCCTTATTCGCTGCCTCCAACCATTGTCTGACCTTCCCTAGGTCCTTCCGTAGGGCGATCCCGTGTACTACGACGCCTGTTTTAAGTTTGGTGGTGGCATCGGGTTGGTTGGTGGGGAGGTGGAGGTGCTCTTGGGGCGGGGAGAGGGACCTTTGCGTGATGTGGCTGCCAAGTGGCGCTGGAAGGCTTCGTCTTGACTCGGCAGCTTTCCTTTGCCCTTCCTGACGGCGGGGGGAGGTGGGGTCGCGCTCGGAGGCTCCTCTGCGCGGGGTGGTGCTCCCGTGGCTGTGGGGTCGACCGAGGAGGACGACGTGATCTTTCTGGCCTCCTCATCGCTGAGTTGGCGCTTAATCTCATATGGTTGGTTGGGAGCTGGGGTTTTTCCCTTCCTCTTCTTCGTTCGAGTAGTGGGAGTCAGGCAGCTGGGTTTGGCCAAGCGACAAACTGGCCCCACCACCACCATCACCGCCGGCGCCACCACCTCCACCACCGCCACCGACGCCACGCACGGTCGGCAACACCACCCCTACTCGAACGAAGAAGAGGAAGGGAAAAACCCCAGCTCCCAACCAACCATATGAGATTAAGCGCCAACTCAGCGATGAGGAGGCCAGAAAGATCACGTCGTCCTCCTCGGTCGACCCCACAGCCACGGGAGCACCACCCCGCGCAGAGGAGCCTCCGAGCGCGACCCCACCTCCCCCGCCGTCAGGAAGGGCAAAGGAAAGCTGCCGAGTCAAGACGAAGCCTTCCAGCGCCACTTGGCAGCCACATCACGCAAAGGTCCCTCTCCCCGCCCCAAGAGCACCTCCACCTCCCCACCAACCAACCCCGATGCCACCACCAAACTTAAAACAGGCGTCGTAGTACACGGGATCGCCCTACGGAAGGACCTAGGGAAGGTCAGACAATGGTTGGAGGCAGCGAATAAGGAATTGGGAAAGATCACCGGAATTCGCTGGTTGAGGAAGAAGACCACGCTGGTTGAGGAAGGAAAGAAAACCAGCTCGGCGGTAGTTTACTTGGGGAAGGAGACCGAGGTTGGGAGGGTGAGGCTCGGGGGACGTTGGTTAAGGTCGGACCGGTATGAATCGGAGAGGGGACGGAAGTAGGACATACCGGGCATGCCACCCGCACCATGAAGGAGTTTCGCGGGCACTACATGTAACTAGATGTTGACTTGTTTTTTATTTCTGTTATAATAAAACCCTCGCCGTAGCCCTTAGGGCGGTATGCGAGTACTGATATAAAAAAAAAAAAAAAAAAAAAAAAAAAAAACTTCCCTTTCCCCAGGTCGTCTCATAGGTAATACTTGATGTTCTCTCCTCTAAATGTTAGACTGTCTCTTAGCACGTTATTCGATATGAAGACTGATATTGCTCTGTTCTCTTTCCTCGGTGGGACCTGTCGGTCTGTGAGTCTCCTTACATTTCTGTTGGCGAGGTCTCCCGGGTTCTCGATTCATAATTCACGCTCTACCCTAGACACTCCCTCGTTGTCTATTATATTGAAGGTGACGATTTCCACCCGTCGGCTGTCCCAGTCAATCCTGGCTCCTGGGTTGTCCCGCTTGATTGCTTTGGTGAGTGTCTTGAGGTTTCTTGGTTCCTGTTTCTGCCCGGCATCTGCCATGAGGAGTATCCTTTCACACGGGAAGTCCTAATCTAGTATAATTCTCTGTACCATATATGACGCATCCTGGCCCAGGTTTTAGTTGATCCTCTTCTTCAGGGTTTCCATCTCCCCATTGCCTTTCGTCAGGTTGTCCCATTTCTCCTTCCAGTTCGCTATGTTGTATATTCTTGCTTGCCAAAACTGGTTCCTCGGGATGCAGTCTCTAGTGGTAGGACCGTCTTGGGTGGCTGTCTTTAGTATGGGCTTTGTGTTTTTGGGGCCCTTCGGGATGTTCACGGTTTCGTTCGTGTGTCCTTGGGCTATGGCAACTGCTGCGTAGGTCTCCTTTTCGGCATTTCCAGGCCCTTCTAGGCAGTGGGGGTTTCCGTAGTTCTTTCCTCAGTGGGTTTGTCGGCTCCTTCCCCGGTGTGGTGGTAACCACGGTACCGATGGAAAGAATAAGGCCATACGCGGGCCGGAGCGGTACTCAACGGTAGGGCCACATGATGACACATGCATGGGATGAGGAACAAAATTATGATTAAGAAGCGAGATATGTATGTATAGGCTCAGTTTTTTTTTTTTTTTTTTTTTTTTTTTTTATTTCAGTACTCGCATGCCGCCCTGTGGGCTATGGCGAGGTATATAATTGAGAAGAAAAAACAAAAACTAACTGATGCCTAAATACATGTGGGGCCCGCGGATCTCGTGTGTGATGCGGGGGTCAATACAGCCTACTTCCTCCGCCTGTCCGGCTCGTATTGAGTGGTCCTCAGCAGCCTCCCTCCCAACCTGACTCTGTCTATCTCTTTCTCCTCCTCCAAGTACACCACGACCGAGCTTGTCTTCTTGCCCTCGGCTAACAGCTCAGTCTTGCGTCTCAGCCACCTTATCCCCACGGTCTTGCCCAGTGTCTTATTCCCAGCCTCCAGCCACTTCCTCACCTTTCCCAAGTCCTTCCTTAAGGAGATTCCGTGTACCACGACGCCGGCTTTCGAAGTGGTGATGGCGTCGGTTTTGGGAGTTGGATCGGAGGGCTTGCTGTTCTTTTGTCTTTTCCCTGTGGGCTTCGGCTTCGGTGCCGGTGCGGTCTCTGCGGGGGTCGGGGGTGTCGGTGTCGGTGTCGGTGTCGGTGTCGGTGTCGGGGGTTCGGCTGTCGGTGTGGCTCAGTTGGAAGGCGAAGGTGGTCTATTAATTGTATGTAGATAGGACTGTGGAAGCAAGCAAGGAAGCAGCGACATACATGGATGGATACAGACATACACGGAGATATACAGACATGGACAGATATGGACACGTACAGACAAGACAATTGAAGACTCTTTTCTTGACATTTGATTATTGAGGCCGCCCTTGAGGCTTTGTTCTGCCAGCTCTAGACACCGGTACCCGTGCGAAACAGTGGATGCTGTTGAGCCGTCATCACACCCGTTTTAGTACGGGTTTCTTTGGCTGGTTCCTCACCTTTTCCTTCGAGATTTGAGGTTTTAGTGGTCGTGCGTTCTGGCGTGTTTATGGGGTTTGGTATGTCTGTGGGCTTTGGTCTCTCGCTGGTAGGTGGCCCTCCGCGTCCACGCCTACATTGCCTGTATCCTCCTCCTCTGCCTCACGAGGGTCTTGGAGTTAGGGGTACCGGCATGTGAGTGTGGTTCGGTGTCTCTGTGGTGTTCTGCATGACGATGTCTCTGTTAATTTCGGGAGCGTGCTTGTTGTCCTTAAGGTTTGTATTCATATAATCGTAATCCATGTCGTTCCCCCCTTCTTCCGTGGTCAACCTAGCGGCTGGTGCCGAACTGCTTCTATGTTGTGGCGTGGGAGTGGTGGGTTCCGGCCTGCTTGTCGGTCTCATCGGGGCTGCTGGGACGGCTTCGATCGGCGTTATTTACCTTCAAGCAGCACCTGGCCATCCGTGTGGCCCTTCTGGCTTGTCGGAGAGGGTCGGTCTGGTTGCTAGTTCGGCCTCTCGTGGTTTTCGTGGTTGGAGCCATTGATGCCTGGTGATTTGTGGTTGTGGCGTCCGGGTGGCAAGTGGTATGTGTGGTTCGTGGATGTGGATGGCGGATAGTGGGTAGCAAATTGTCCTTGTCTTGGGTGATCGGGATGTGACTTGTCATTCCTTGTAGATATGATATGTAATCAGTCTGAAATGGCCAATGTGTGACCCGTCTTCGTTATTGTGCCGATGGGCAGGTCGTTTTGGCTCCTAGGATCGAGGCGTTTTCTTTGGTCAACGTTCTGTTGGTGGGGGTGCCTATTTTCGTGGTGTGGGAGGCCACTGATGGGGTCTCGAGGTGCCCCCGCCGTCGAGATTACTGTGCGAGCTGAAGGTAAGTTGGGGAGGCTGATAGAGGTTCTGGGAAACGTTCTAAGAGCGTTGATGGCTGTTTCCTTGGCGGAAGGTGTCTGAATGATCATTTCTTGTAAGTATTTGGGGGTCCCTGCGACCATCGGGCCGAGGGGCGTCATTTGTAGTTGTCTGCTTGTCACTGGCTGTCCTGTAGGTCGAGATACGGCCTCAGTCACGTGATGTTTGACGCGGCCCGAGGAGGTTGTAGAGGTGTGTGCAGCCAGACCTTGCTATAACGAACCGCGCTATAGTGAAAACCTTGCCATTATGAACCCGGTTGGATTCTTGGCCTTCATTATAGCCAGGGTTGCCTGTAGCTGAAAAATAACTATTCAGATAGGGTATGAAGCAGCATATTTCCGTATGGTTGGTTGTAGATGTCCATGAGACCAGTCACAATTTCATGATAGTGTCCAATTTTTATTAGTCAGAAGTATTCAGACAGCTCACTAATGAAATTCACCAGACCGCTGACATAATGAATTTGGGTCTTGCCTCGTCTTTAATAGTTTGTACCCTAGAATAACTACAGTTTTTTTTTTTTTTTTATTTCATTACTCGCATGCCGCCTAACAGGCTATGGCGAGGAATTAGATACATGACGTGTAGGAGGATAGCTAGTAGATAAATAAAAGAAAAGAGAACGAAAAATAACATAATAGACGAATTAAGGATATTACTCTGCCGTCCAGTCTAACACCTCCGCCAGCGTGTCTCCTTCCCCCTCCGTTTTCGTTGGCTGCTTCAGCCCCATCTCCCCTCTCGGTAGTCTTTTCTTCCAAGCCTCACACTCATTCATGATGTGCTCAAAGTTCTCGAGGGCTTTGCCACACCACCTACACTCCGGTGAGTCGTCCTTCCCTATCTGATGTCTCCACTGCCGCAGCCCTTTGTTCCCTAGCATGCCTCCGAGTGTGGCTACCCTCCGCCTCTTCCCCAGGTATTCCAATGGCCGGTACGGAAGACTCCCCCCTACATTGGTGAAAGGGAAAAGTTATCGACTGGTGGGGCTGACGGTGGACTGGGAGCTTAAATACAACGAACACTTCGACAAAAGGCTGAGACTGGGGAAAGCGGCCTGGAACGTAGCTGCTAGGCTCACCAGAATACCCCCGAGCAAAAGAAGACAACTGTACACCAGCGTAGCCAGGAACATAGCCACGTATGGGAGCTGGGCATGGAAGAAATACGCGAAGGGTGCACCCGCGGAATCGAAATTACGGTCCCTAGAAAAATGGCAATACACGGTCGCCAGAGACATCTCCGGAGTCCCCTGGGGCACTAGAAGACAGATAGTTGAAGGGATAATCAACTTGGAATCGGTGCACACGTTCGTCGGGGGAGAAGGGGAAAGAGTGGAGGCACGCGCACAGAGATTCCCCGGGGAGAAAACACACGAAGATAAGGATACCCGGTATCTAAGAGGGGACCTACGACACAACGAACCCTTGCCGATCTACATTCATCCCACACATCCAAGCGACCTAGACAGGGGAGAATGGGAGAGAATCCTAGAAAAGGAGATCGACGAAGGATGGCAGGGAGTGTACACGGACGGAAGTAGGATCGAAGAAAGCACGGGAGCAGGAATATACCATCAGACGGGATCCACATCAATCTTCCTGGGTCAAAGGAGCACGGTGAACGACGGCGAGCTGATAGCAATAAGCGAAGCGTTGGAACAACAAGGCGAGCTGCTGATTGTCACCGACTCACAAACGGCAATAGCAAGACTTCGGAGAATAGGAAGAGGGGAACCCACGGTAGACGGTGCGTCCACATTGGTTAGGAAGAGTTGGGAGAACCGAGTAGCGAGAGGGGACCTAGACCTGGCAGTGATATGGGTTAAAAGCCACAAGGAGGTGAAAGGGAACACGGAGGCAGACTGGGCGGCCAAAATCGGCACAGCGCTACAATACGAAGACGAGACCGTAACAGAAGCAGGATTAAGACAAGACTATAAGGCACTGCGAGCCACGGAGAGAAACCAGGCAGGCTTAAATTACCGGCCCTTGCAAATCGCCGACCGGAGGAAGTATCTCTCGACGCTGGCGGGGATCCTGGGAAACAAAGGACTGAAAGAATGGAGATACCACATAGGGAAGGCCGAATCACCGGAATGCCGATGGTGCGGGGAGGCCCCGGAAAACTGGGAACATGGACGGAAAGACTGCAAGGCGTGGGCTAGGAAATGCGGGGGGCGGAAGGTATAAGACAGATTGATAAGGGAGTAAACATACGGGAGATCTTGGAATGGGCACGGGGAGAATAGATGAGAGTGACGCATATAATTCACTTATTTTATGTATTTAAATATCGCCATAGCCCATAGGGCGGCATGCGATTAATGAAAGAAAAAAAAAAAAAAAATGGCCGGTACGACAGCTGTAGTCTTTTCCTCTCGTCGGGGGCCCTCCATGCTTTGGAGTATTGCCGCATACCCGCCTCGGTAACCGCCTCATCCTGGTATTGCAGTGCCGTTAGCATAACTACAAGTACAAGGTCTCTATATGTAATAATAATATTACAAGGATAGCAAGTAAAAAAAGTAAGTAAAGCCTCAGTTATCAAACTCAATCAAAGAAAGCAAGATACTAATATTCACATAGGCCCTGAAATAATTCCCTGGAAAAGAGCAGCTATTGTAGCATCAAGTTATTTTTTATTTTTTTTTTTTTTATTGCATTGATCGCGTGCCGCCCGTGGGTCTATGGCGATTTATATACAAGATGTAGAAGGTAAAGAAATAAACATGAGAGTTACTAGCAAACGGTCCTTGAGAGTAAAGAAATAAAAAAAAAGGTCCCCTTGAGTGTCACTGTTCCATCCATCCCAGTAGTGTCATCAGTGGGTCTCCATCCTTCTTTGCTCCCCCTGGGGGGTCTGAGGAGCGCTTCTCTGCCCCCGGGCCATCTACTGTTCCAGGTCCGGCACTTGGTCAGTATGTGGGCTGTGGTCTCCTCTTCTTCCCCGCACCATTTGCATTCTGGTCCATCTGACTTGCCCAGCTTGTATTGCCAGGACCGTAAGCCCTTGCCTCCCAGTAAGCCCGTGAGTGTTCCTACTCGGCGTCCCAGCCTTTGTAGTGGTCTGTAGTTCGGCATCAAGTTAATCGCATATACTGAATATCATGAGGAAGCCACTATCCATAAGGGCGATCTCAAAAATAATCGAAAATATCGAAATCAACACGTGCTGAAACTATTGACAATGCAGTTCTAAGAGCTTAATGTCACGGGCCTACCCAGAGATGCTGGGGATATCCACCTGAGTTGACCCGTAAGGCTGCTAGTGACCATTCGGCCTGATCAACCGATAGCTACAGCAGGGCAATACAATTGACAGGTCGGGTCACGGAAGCGTATCACAAGCGGAGCACATGGTTGAGTGAGTTGCGCCACTGAGTGGCAAGAGTACGCGTAGGCTTGTTGTGCACAGCCTCAGACATTGTTATTGATTGTTAAGCATTGATATCGATTGTTGAGCATAGATAGCATAAGCAATAGAACATACAGTGGGCATGCGCGGGGAGCTGGCTATATAAGGAGGGTCTTCTGCCTTCGAGAGATGGTCAAGCTTCAAGCGTTGTCCTAAGTTACACCCTCACTTTAGCTACATCATCGTAGACTCCGTAACACTTAACACATGCGTACTAAGTTAGCTACAAATCTTGAAGCCGTGAGAGGTGCAAATGAGAGTATCACCACCGAAATGTCTCTGTCCAGTCAGCATTCTGACTGGACATTAGCAGGGATAACTGACGCTAGCCATATATAATTTAAGGTGACCGCTAATCTACTGCTCCGTACAACCCATGTCCACACCCACGCCCACACCACACCGCTAGACCACCTACTGCAATACTTGGGTATCTGCTTCGGTATTCTCCTGAACTATTCTGCATGCGTGCAGAACAATAACATCCTGAGTTTGATTGATTGTCTGCACTATCATCGCACTCCTGATCACGCCGCACCGCTCTTTGGAGGGGGGCTCTCCTTTTATTATTATAATATTTAAATAAACCGCTACGCAAGCTACCAAGCTATCAAGCTATCAAGCTAGTGTGGATCCCATGCAGATTTGTCCAGAAGCCAATGAGGATAAATAAGTAAAAGCAGAATAGGCGCCTTGAGAAGATAAAATAGTCACAAAAAATAATATTGATGAGGAATCATATATTGAATAATTATCAAGTATGCAGTACATGAAATATTGCCCTATATCTTTGGCTGAAGCTGAATCTTCGTAATTAGGAGATGAGGCAGCTTGCTATTCATACTTTAGCATATCAATGGAATATACTGTAATATGCTCTTGTGACTGTTAAAACACTCCGATACCAGTACTGTCGAAATAAAGAAGTAAGTGACACTTAAAGTGACTACGATTCCGGACAAATGAAGTATTATTACTGACCTTTTCGAAGTACCATACCTTATTATATATATTAGTCATGGTCTATTCTAGATTAGAAAAGCTACTTACTAGATGACATACAGCTTCATCAAGATTATGTCTTGGATCTAAGAATGCCTGAATTGCAGGGTAAAGACCTTGAGTACACTGTTTGGCATGGATTGTACGTAGCAGTAGACTAGTAGTCACCTTAAATTATATATACAGTTTTCCCTTGCTATACCGGATCTGTAAAATCTGGCCTTTTTCGTCCGGTATAGCAAGGTTCCGTTATAGAATAAAATGCTTGGCAGAACAGAATAGGGATGGGCAGCAAAAATAATAGTGGTTATCAGCTTTGCGTTACGTTCCGTTCCGTTAGGTAACCCCTGTCAACCCGCTAAGCCAAAATGAGAGGAGGGTCACTGATGTCCCCCGCGTAACCTACGTTACCGTCACGTCCATAACATCAACATGCTCCGCATATCGGTGAGAGCCAAAATCGAACAGGTAGTAACGACAGCAATCGAGACTCATGCCATGTCTATGCTACTTAATTCAGATGAGGATGAAGATGACTATGAGCTCTTAGAAGACTTGCTTATGCTTGATCTCATGGTTTCTAACCACCGTTATCTCTATCCACGAGAGCGTGGGTCTGCCGGAAGTCATAACTTCGACGTTTTGGATACTATAATTGAGCAATATCCTGAGTCTGCGTTCAAGTGCTTATTCAGGATGCAGCGAACTAGTTTTAAACAGCTTGTGAACCTCCTAGAAGTGCTTCCAGACCAGGAGATTAATTACTGGCATCAGAATAAAACAAAATACCCCCTTGCCCTATCAAGATTCAGATCGCAGTGGTATTATTCATGCTTAGAGGGTATACTACATCTGAAAGGGAGCGTATCTTGCTAAATATTGGTTATGGTAATGTTTGGGAATACACTTGGAGAACAATAAGGCTGTTAGCATCAAATGCAGGACAGTATATCCAGTGGCCATCTGTTGAGGACCGTAGAAAGCAGCCTCTTGATGCTGATGAAAGAGTTTTCACTACATGTGTTGGCTTTCTAGATGGCTCGGAGATTGTTTTAAGAAATAAACCCAAGAAAGTCATGAATCATACTTTTCTAGGAAGAAAATCTATGGGTTTAATCTTCAGGTATGACAATCTCCTTACTGATATATAGCAGAGCTAATTCAGGTACATGCAGGCAGTCTGTGATTGGAGTGGACGATTTATTTTTGCCTCCACAGGCCATACAGCAAGTCATCACGATTCAACTGCATACAAGTGGACTGAGCTATATCGAAATCGACTACGAGGTTCTTCTTTCGCAGCAGATGAATCAGGCTGTTCTGACCTTCTGTGCTGCTTCCTCGTGTGTGGGTCTCCATTGGCGATCTTCCTCACCTTCGCTATAGCTATGTTGGAGTCAGTGAGTATGAGGAGTTCGCCTTCTGTGTTGTCTAGGGCTTCGCCTATGGCAGTTAGTTTCGCATCATTTACCGTGGCTTTGGTGCCGAGGTATATCGACTTGAGTTTCCCTTGGGCGAATGTTCCGGCTCCAGCTCTTTCTTCGCACGCCATAGTGGAATCTACCCGTCACCTCCCGGGTGAGTCTTGGTCTCGTTTCTGACTCTTAAGGCTGAGACGGCCTTATATACCCCTCTCAGGGCCACTATGTGGATTGCGCCTTTGCACCTTAAGCCCCTTGGCTAAGCTTCTGCTCCCTTCAGAACCAACTGCCGATAACTACGCCATAGCCTTTCAGGTGGCATGCGAGTAATGATATATATATAAAAAAAAAAAGATAACTACATCCGCCGATTTCACTACTATTGTTGTGCCATTCTAATGCTGGTGGTGGGAATAATTATGTAGTATGATACCCATATTCATATAAATTAATATTGATTAATACCTGGAATACAGTATAATTGGAGTGAGAATAGCCCTCGAAACAGCCTCTGGGACAGCCTCCGGAACGGCATGAGGGATGGCATGCGGAACAGCCTCCAGATTTTTTTTTTTTTTTTTTATGTCAATACTCGCATGCCACCCATAGGTTATGGCGAGGGTTTAATTAAAGAACGAGAAGTAATGACCAATAAATACATGTGTTGCCCGCGGTGCTCTTACATGATGCGGGTGGAATGTCCATACAAAGCGTCTTTCACTTCCATCGTCTGTCCCGCTCATATGGGTAGATCCTCAACCATTTCCTGCCCAGTCTTACCCTGTCTATGTTGGTCACTTCCTCCAAGTACACCACGGCTGAGCTGGTCTTCTTACCCTCTTCCAGCAGCACAGTCTTTTTTCTCAACCACCTTATTTCAACTTTCTTTCCCAGTTCCGCGTTTGCTGTGCCCAAGCATCGCCTCACTTTTCCCAGGTCTTTTCTGAGCGCAATTCCGTGTACTACGACGCCGCGCTTTGAGGTGGTGGTATCGGGTTCGGTGCGGGAGCGGGGACTTGTCGGACTTCTTGGTGGGCTTGTCTGTCTTCTCGTGTGTCTTGGGTTAGTATTCTATCGTGGGTGAGGTCGGGTCGGGGGGTGGTCTTCGCCGGAGGGGGAAGGACAGTATTCTTTCCCTTCGGTATCTTATTGGTTGTAGGGTGGCGATTTGAGTCTCCCTATTGGGTCTTGGCGCCGCGGGTTGTGGTTGATGTATTGGCAACGAGGTGTTGAGCTGAAGATTTCCTCAAAATTTCACCCCGAGGGGGAAACTTGTAGGTTGTGGTTTTGAGGATAAAAATTAGATCAAAAGACTCCGCACGCTGAGAGCTTTCGATCTATATAGGTTTCCCTGGGGGGACGTTGTGGTTGTGGAGTCGCTTCCAAACGCTCGTCCTGAGGTGGTTGTTGTCGGTCGACCCAAATGCCGATGACAGCCTCCAGAACAGCCTGTCGAACAGCCTCTAGAATAGCTTGGAACAGCCTATGGAAGAGCCCTCGGGATAGCCTTGGAAAAAGTCTGCCACTAAGAGTAGTTTCTGAATCTTAAGACCTATCATGTTGAAGTAGAGTCCTAAATTTATTAGGTCAGCTATCGGATTTCATTAGGTCAGCTGTCCAAATTCTTCTGACATAATGAAAATTGAACGCTATCAGGAAATAAATTTGAAGTGGTCTCATGAACATCCACAGCCAACCATACGAAAATGTGCTTGTTCATACCAAATACTGCATAGAGCATAATATGCCTTGATCCGATCCCTGTCCGGATACTTAGGTTTTTTCGGCTAGTATAGGGACCTGGCATCCGCAACCAGCGCTTCAAGTCCAGTACTGAACTGACTAGAGTTAGGAAAACGAAGGGATTTGGAGTGTCTGCTAACACAAGAGTCAAATATGAATGGCTCATTCATTTTCTTGCAGGTTACACCATTAAAGTATCGTAAATAACACAGTATATCATTCTTTGTCCAATTGTAAATCTGTCTTCGTAACTAAAAATCGCTATAGCCCTTAGGGCGGCACGCGATCGATGATATAAAAAAAAAAAAAAAAAAAAAAAAATCTGTCTTCATTAAATTCCACCCGACATTGCTTTAGCTGCGTGACTAGACTTATTAGTGTCCATCCTCATTCGTCTCCCCTTCCGCCTCTGGTTTCTGCCCATATGCAACAAAACTACAACCATGATTAGCAAACCCTGTGTTCAATCCAGAGTGGGTGTTTCCATAACACAGGATGACAGCACTTACAATAATGAATAGGTGTGATTTTTTGCACTCTTGGCCGATCTAATCGCCCCTTTACACAACTCATCTGCCTCCTCTTTCCCCATATGCAAGATCCTGGTAAACACGGCCATTCCATAAGCATGATATCCAGTATCACTGGCCAATAACGTCATCAAGCCAATATTATTCAACTTCTTGTCTTTCGGCCACGGCCCTGACGGTTGCTTGTACGTCTCTGACGCAACTTTCCTAAACCCGGCTTTGTTGAGCCTGTCGGTGAGGGATTCTGGGCCGGTAGGAAAGGGCGCCCAAGCTTGGCACAAGCTTCGGTAAGCTTGCTGAAGTAGCGTTTTATCTCTGGGCGCACGGAGCCATCGTCGCAGAGGCACTCGCAGCCCAGCTCTGCAAGCTCGACCCAACCGCCAGGCTTGATGCATCTGTTAAACGGAATGTGGATAAATTTAGCGAGCTCCAATGACCGAGGTTAAGTGCTACCGGTGCCTAGTTTCACATACCGCCAAACTTGCGCCATTACCTTGTCCCAATCAGTGAACGCCTGGGCGAGGTTGCGGATATGTATAAAATCGAAAGACTCATCCGCATAAACCCAGTCTTGCTCAGCGTCGTCGACCTCGAACCGACTAAAGGATGATCAGCCGTCAGACTCATTCCTTTTGACTGAACTACATGGTTTGGGGCATCTGTCCAGGAAATACCAAGTCGGTGGGACCCATTTAGGTTGAATCGGGCTATCACATTATATTAAGAGGTTAGCATTTTAATCAACCCACCACCCCTCATCCCCCGCAGCCCTTATTCTCTAAGGTACCCCTGTTCCCACCAATCAAGGTAATACCTTAAATCTGTCCCAAGAACCTCCGCTGATGGATACATATCCGCCATATCAATCGCCCATATTCCCGTTCCCGTCCCAACATCCAGAATCTTCTGTGGCGTCGGATCGATCGGGGCAAGATGGAGTTTCCCGTCCATCATTGTCAGGAATATTTCATGGTGCAAGTCCAGCCGGCTCTGCTCTTCCTCGTCGTTGGGGATCACAGTTTTGTCAACGCCATAATATGCGTGGTACCGGCGGCCTGCACGGAAGTACTAGTACATCAGATTTATACATATTTCAACAAGAGAGCTGGGATTTGAGTTTGCTAGGGACTGCTTCCTTCGTCCTTCCAATATAGCGAACAGCATTAAATCAATTTCTCCGCGCCACCCGAGGGCCATACATACCGTTCTCAAACACATACTGGTAAACCGACGATGTGAGGCTGTCGGTGCTTGTATCATATCCACTTGATGCGTAATCCGAGTTGTTGTTCTCGAGCTGTGTAGAAAAAGAAGCAGCGAATCAGCTTAGCAATTGACAATTTGAAATCAAAGCACTATTTCTGTCAGGCGGCACGCGAGTAATGAAAAAAAAAAAAAAAAAAAAAAGCACTATTTCGCATATGTACCTGTCACTGCCGGAGGTTTGACTATTCAACTCACCAATTCAGGGTCTACTTCAATAGGAGCGCTTTGTGCCATTGTTTCTCCGCTCGAGCATACCTTAAGGCAGCAATGAACACTTTGCGTCAAGATAATGCAGAATGGAGAGTGCTATGCTAAATGCAACAGAATACACACTCTCTGATAGTGGGAATGCTCCCTCTTTATCTCACAGCCCGTTACTGGTGTACTACTAGTATATCGGACGGGTCAATTGGACAGAAGGTTCAATGGGATACACTAAATCTATGTACGAAATTACCAATGCGCGCCTTGGCCTCAACAGGCTTTGCTTGAATTACGAACAGATTTTGCCAACTCAGGTTTAGTTGTCCCATTGAACCATCCGACATAGTAATACAATACCTTTCTCCTTTGAAGATCTTCACAAATCCCTGCAGTCGACGTGCCGATGCTCTACCTTAGACATTGATCTGGGTCTTTTCGCAACTGTGCGTTGTCTAGTTGAATTTTAGTTTTAATTGCTTCGGATTTTCAAGCTTTCGAGGGCTAATTTCTGCTACACGCGTCTGTCCGAATTCGCAACATGGAGCTGGAGGCCGGGGTGGTGACGGCTAACCAAGATCACAGACTTGTAACCTATGATACTACAGTCTACCCTTGCTATACCGGACCTCGCTATACCGGAAACCTTGCTATACCATATGGCCTCTTTCTGCGACATCCATTCCCCATACAAATCGCCCTTGCTATACCGGACGCCCTAACAATTCCGGACCGGATAGAAATCTCCAGACAAGTACCCCCCTGCCTCCATACAAATAATATTTGCTATACCGGACACACTAATACTAATATGTTCAATATCTCATGTATACGCTCAACATGCTCAATACTTTCAATGTACTAAATATGTCCTACATCTCATGTGTATGCACTCAATATGCTCTAAGTACTTAATGTGCTTAATGTGCCCTACATCTCATATGTGCACTCAACATGCTCAACATGCTCAATATGTCTAATGTGTTCTATATCTCATGCACGTGCACTCAATATGCTTAAAGTACTTAATATACTTAATATGCCCAATATGCTCTACATCTCATGTGCGCACTCAACATGCTCAACATGCTTAATGTACTTAACATGCTTAATGTGCTCAACGTACTTAATGTGCTCAACATGCTTAATGTGCTTAACATGTTCAATACATCTTAGACTACTCCATTTCACACTTGGCTGCCATTACTGCTGCCACCACTGCTGTCACTGCTTCTGCTAATGCCGTTTTTTTTTTTGTACTGCTACCATCACTTGCTACAATGGTGTTCGAGTAATGGAAACTGGGCACTCCATTGCTTCTTGTTCCATGTTCCAAGATTAGTTGCTAACCACTTACCACTTTGTTTCAAAATGACTAAGTAGATACAGCTACTGATTAGCTTAAAAATAATGAATTAAATACCTAGGATATCAAAGTTAAGTTAGAGTACAGTAATCTTACTAATTTTATCTCAAAAATGTTTATCAAATTCATTTAACTTTTCTTTAGCATATTTTGGTTCTAGTCAATGTACATATTTGATGCTTCTTAAGCACACTTGAGGCCCGACGTTTTTTTCTAGATTTCGTAATCGATGCATATTAATATCTTTGGCTGGGTGTGAACGAAGTAGATGTTTACTTCGTTCATCTCCTATTTCAGTAATTAATTGAATTTACCACCCCCCCTGTGTGCCAAATTCTATACCGGAACCTTGCTATACTGGACGAAAATTGCCAGATTTTGGCGATCTGGTATAGCAAGCGTAGACTTTTTTTTTTTTTATATATATATATCATTACTCGTATGCTGCCCTAGGGGCTATGGCAAAAGGGTAGACTGTAGTACTGGCAATCAGGTGGTGGTTACGGAGCGAATTCTGGTACAAGTAAACATGGTAGTGCAATGAGCAGGGCACTGTAGTAAGCAACCGAATAGTAAATTTCTTTTCAAATGTCATCACAATACTGATTTGCAATATCATAATGACAAGGTATTATTATTGTGATACTTCTGATTTGGCCAAGTAATTCTGTTCGGGGCCAGCCATGTTAGCGGGCCACTCATAAGTAGCCCTGGCCAGCCATGGCAAGACTGACGGCCAGGGCCAGTGGTCCGTATTCTGAGATGAGTGGCCAGGGCCATCCGCACTTGGCCTGAGCTTCCGGTCAGAAATTTCGAATAAATACCTAGCATACTTGAGTGAAAAATTTGCATTTTTCGCTGCCCTACAGAGAACCGAGATAGCCGCTCCTGTTTTCTGTCTTGGCAAAGATAGATATTCACTGTCACTGCATTCCCCACCCTTCTCTACCACTCGCATCTCTTCTCGTCCTGTGCAGGTTCAAACACGAATCAAAAATGCAGCAGCCACTTGCCTTTTCACCCTCTTGTCATCCTGATGTGGAATGCCAAAATCGGGCCAAAGAAGAGTCAGATGATGAGATGCATCAAGAGGAACATGATGATGTTCCTAGTACTATTCTTGTCAGTTGAGAAATGATGTACTATAAAACACCATCCTCTGCACTCATGTATCTAATAACCATCTTGGCTCGTTTTTGGTCTTTTATCCTTGTAAATTAATTACAATCTAACCTTGCTATACCGGACCTCGCTATACCGGAAACCTTGCTATACCGGATGGCCTCTGATTCGGACATCCATTTCCCATACAAATTGCCCTTGCTATACCGGACGCCGTAACAATACCGGACCGGACAGAAACCCCCCGACAACTACCCCCCTGTCTCCATACAAATAATATTTGCTATACCGGACACGCTAATACTAATACATCTTAGACTACCTCACTTTACCACTTAGTCTGGTTGTTTACCACTCTGTTGCTGTCACTGCTACCACCATTACTGCTGCCATCAATAAAACCGCTGCTGCTATTACTTGCTATCGCTGCTGCCACCACTAATTCTGCTGCCACCACTAATTCTGCTGCCACCACTAATTCTGCTGCCACCACTAATTCTGCTGCCACCACTAATTCTGCTGCCGCCACCGATGTCGCTATTGCTGCTACTACTGCTGTCGCTACTGCCGGTGGAAGACTGGAGCCATGCTTGTAGAGTTTGATTTTTTTGTGTGAATTGATAGGCTTTAGAGAAACAGTCAGAGTTGCATATTCTGGCTATAGTCGATGCTTGTGTATTTGATGCTCCCCAAGAACTTTTAAGGCTTGACACTTTTCCAGATGGTGAGAGCAATGAATATTCAATAGACTTGGATTTAGTTAATGTTTGCCACACTTGTTTATTTCCTACTCTAGTAATTTCTATACAAATTTTTGCCATCCCCTTTTTACGGCTGCCAAGCATTTTATTCTATACCGGAACCTTGCTATACCGGATGAAAAGTGCCGGATTTTTACTCGTCCGGTATAGCAAGGTTAGACTGTAGTGGCCCACTTTAGTAATGAATAGTTCAGTTACCGACTGGACCGGGCCACTCATGGGTAGACCAGGGCACTCATGACTGGCTCGGGCTAGTCATAAATGGCCTAGATAAGATGGCTGGCCCTGAACAATTCAAAGTAGGTGTCTAAGGTGGAACTTAACTGCTCTATTGTGATCTGAACTGCATGACGTTTGCTATCATGGTTTCTTTGTATGCAGGTGATGTCGGTAGCAGTGTATATACCGGCACAGAGACGCCTCTGATCGCAATTACGATTCCAAAAAGCAAGAAATGGTACCAAATCTTGGAACTCCACAGAATTAGTTGTTTTCCCAACACTACCAATAGTTATCCTCGGAAATAAGGGACTCAAGGAGTGGAGATACAGCATAGGAAAGGCGGAATCACCGGAATGCCGATAGTGTGGGAAGGCCCCGGAGAACTTCGCACACATAGCCAAACAATGTCAGGTATGGAAGAAAAAGATAAAAGACGGCGCGGGCGGACTGAGTCAGCTGGAGAAGGGAACGAACATCGTGGAAATTCTGGAATGGGCGGGACAAGATTAATCTCTCTCTTACCTCTCCTACTTTCATAACCTAGTTTAGTTTAGTTTATCTTTCCTAGATAGTTTACAAAAACCTCGCCATAGCCTATCAGGCGGCATGCGAGTAATGAAATTAACAAAAAAAAAAAAAACCCACCAATAGTTCGTCGGGTGCTGTTTTCGTCTGAAGTCGTTTTCCTTTGCCATGGTTTGCGGATTGGAAGAATCGCAGAACTAGCTGATACATCACCTGTTTCGCACAATTGATTACTTGCATTCACTCAAGCAATATGGATGTATTGAGGCATCAAAATCGGCTTTGGGATGCGAATAGTGGAAATTGATTCTTCCATGGGACAGAGTCGGATTTAAAGGAAATAGATATCGCATATATATGAAAAGAAATCTTACAATGTGAAGTTTTGATTCCTGGGGTACATTCGAGAAAACTGCTTACCCAACATATTAACTTGGGTCAGAAGTGGTAAATATTTTTTTTTTTTTTTTTTTTTTTTTCATTAGTCGCATGCCGCCCTAAGGGCTATGGCGATGTAGAAGTGGTAAAGAGAATGCCATGACACCCGACAAATAAGCACACTCGACTAGCAGCAGTGCTAGTTCCCTTTCATCCTTGCTGCTTGTGTGTCAGGGTTTGCGTATTCCAAAGTGGGCTAATATTTTGAGACAAAAATTCTAATTAATAATGCAAGCCAGAACGCACAGATTACCCCAAATTTATACACGTGTGTCGCATTGAATAGTGATCTATTAGCAAGACGAGAGGGCTTTTGCTGTAGAAACCTTTCCTAGGTTTTCCATTCAGAATCTGCCCAGCAGATACATCTAAGCTTGTATTAAATTTGTAACGAAGTGTAATCTAATGCGATAGGTGAGTTGTAGGAAGTGTTAGGATTCCAGAGGTCATGTGATAGCGGATTCCCCTGATTGACTAATCCCGTCAAGCCTCTCACAATCGATGCTTAGAGAACTGTATTTACAAAAATGTTTTTATTATTTTTTTTTTGTACTTTTTCGAATATCCCATAACCCCGCTTTTAGCTGTTGGCTATAGCTAAGTCATGAATGTGGTTGGACGGGCCTGGGGATGGCAAGGGAAAGCGACAGGTTATGTTACGTTGTTTTTATCTCTTATGTATTGTTTTTTTTTGATCACGTAACCCCGTATAGAGGCCCTCAGCCTATGGCAGGACCTCTTTACTACCCGGAGGCAGGTCCATGACACCGGATTGTGGGCCGGATCACCCATACTGCATATCTATCTATACGGCTTCACCATGGCTATAGATGAATAAATGCAGACAGACAGTGGACCAAGCACAACAATACACACAATGGGTTCTTAATCAGTCCCCATTGTGTCCTTTCCAGCTCTACCTCACCTGCTTTCCTTTGTCCCTCCTTCCCCTATCCCACTCATATGCACTATGGTATAAAATTACGATGGCGGGAAGGAAAAACTACTCACGCGCAGGAGTTAGCCAGGAGTGAGTCATTACATTGGGGAGCATGTTGTACTGAGATATTTACAATATGTGCATACGTGTGTAAGCTCCGCGTAGCAGATGGTGATATAAGTTTAACCTTGACCGTAGCTACGTTACCCACACATGTACTCACCACCATCATATCGGAAAAAATATTTATTTGCGTCCGGGTGCGCCCCTACGCCCTGCCGCATAGGCGCACTTACGCAAACTTATGAATCAGGACGCGGCACCCTGAACCGCTGAAGTCTGCACGCAACGACCGAGACCCTGTATGGCTGGATGCAATGACCGGGACCCTGGTATGCCTGGACGTAATGACTGGGACCCTCTATGTCCAGGCGCAATTTGAATCAATTGCCAACATTCACAACGTAACAATTTAGACTCTCAACGTTCCTGATACAAGTATTTAGATCCTCAGCATTGATAATGCAAGTACTCAGATCCTCAGTGTTAACAATGCAACTATTTAGATCCTCAGCATCCATAACACAAGCCCTAGCATCGTCGGCGCCCTGAATCTCATGGTCGGCCACTCGCGCCTACCGCGCTTATTGCATAGATTTCAATTAACCGCATCATAATATCATATTTGACACCACTTGTTTATTTCTTACTAGCTATCGCGATCTATATACAGGTGCTCTTTCATCATTCCACCATTCCATGCCCTCATCTGTCGTCCTACCGCTCCAGCGCATTCTCATCCCGCCTAGATTACACCATCGCGGACCTGCCATACCTGTAGAATTCGGCTCATTCTGCTACATCTCGCGCCGTGAAGTGGGACCTGTAATACCTGTCAAATTCAATTCATTCTGCTGCATCTTGCGACGCAGAAAGGGTCCTGCCATACCTGTATAATTCGGCTCATTCTGCTGCATCTCGCGTCGTGAAGTGGGACCTGTAATACCTGTCAAATTCAATTCATTCTGCTGCATCTTGCGATGCAGAAATGGTCCTGCTATACCTTTAGATTGAGCCCATTTTGCCACTTCTCGCGCCGTCAAGAAGGACCTGCCATACCTGTTAATAGAGCTCATTCTACCTCATTTCGTACCTGTAGATTAAGCCCATCTCGCGTCATAGAGACGAGCCTGCGGCATGTCAGATTCGGCCCATTCTGCGGTATCTCGCGCCGCGGAGAGGGTCTTTTTGTTTTTTTTGTTTTTTTTGTCACATGACCCCGCATGCGGCTCTTCGCCATGGCAGGACCCGCGGAGAGGGTCATTTCATACCTGTAGATGAGCCCATCGCGCGCCATCGAGAGGCCTGCCATATGTTAAATTCGGTTCTTTCTGCTGCATCTCGCACTGCTGAAAGGGTCCATCTCGCGCCATCGAGAGGCCTCATATGTTAAATTCGGTTCATTCTGTTGCATCTCACACTGCGGAAATGGTCCAGTCATACCTGTAGATGAGCCCATCTCGCGCCTTCGAGACAGGCCTGCCATATGTTGAATTTGGTTCATTCTGTTGCATCTCGCGCCTTCGAGATAGGCCTGCCATATGTCAGATTTAGTTCATTCTAGTGAGCGGCACGAGCCGAGCCAGCTCGAGCTCAAACGAGCCAAGATCATGCTAGTGTTTTTCTTGACAGCTCGCTAAAATGCTTAGCCAGTGCAAGGTTTCATAAACTGTAAATACCTAATATAGTAATAATTAGAGACTTGGAGCTCATTCTGACCTACCAACAACTTCGAAATGCACAATTTACCTGATAGTAGTGAGAAAGATGAAAATTTAGCTTAGTTTAGTTTAGTTTGTCAATATTATGTATATAATCAATCCAGGCTCGAGCTCACGCCAGGCCAGCTCGAGCTCACCCTCCAGCCCGGCTCGAGCTAGCTCGTGCCACTCACTAGTGTCATCCTTTTGGTCGCTGGATTGACATCCTATTTGCTAGTGAATTTGACATGACATGAGGCGTAATTCTGGTAGTGTCAACCAGTAAGCTCGAAGGCGTACTGACCAACGCTAATTCTGGTAGCGTCAACCAGTAAGCCCGAAGGCGTACTGATCAACGCTGGTTAATTCTAGTAGTGTCAACAAGTAAGCCCGAGGGTAAGCCCGAAGGTAAGCCCTAAGGCATACTGAAACGCTGGTTGCATCATGCTATGGCTAGCCAACTCTATGAGTAACAGACGCATCGCCGATGTGGAGCAAATGACCCAATGAGCTCAATGAGCGGCCAAACGTGTGACCTGATGAGCAGCCCACTGCGCGGCCTGCTGAGCTGAATTCAATAGCAGTAGATTCTGGCGCCCCTTGTTGCACTAGCATGAGGTTTATCCCAAATCAGCAATGTCCTAACAGGGCAGCTCAAGCATACTGTGATGTTGCCAGATTGAGATAATTGACCGCCATGAAGATAGTGGGCACATTGGGCCAATTGAGCATATTGAGCATGTTGAGCGCGGGTATGAGATTAGAGAGTATTATGCATATAGGCATATTCAACCTATTCAGCATATTGGGCGTAAATTCCCGACCCGGGCCAGGAATTGACCACTTTCGCAGTGCACATGAGATGTTGAACTTATTGACCAAGCATATGAGATGTAGAGACTATTGAGCACATTGAGTGGAATATGAGGTATAGAGAGTATGAAGCGCAGTATGAGATGTAGAGAGTATTGAGTATGTTGAGCGTGCGCATGAGCTATCACTGCGCCTATGAGATATTGGGCGCAAATGGAATCGGCATGCCGAAGGCGATATCTACGAATTGAGGCGGCCATGAAAGGGCTCTATGCTGACCTGGGCCTATGTGTGATGCGGAAGGTATGGTACGAATGGTCGGGGCCACGTAAGGGCCCCAAGCCGACCGCCAGCATCAGGGCGCAAGTAAATGGTTGAAATTGCCTTGTGGACGCTCAAATGCGCCCAGACGCAATGACTATTGATCCCGAGAGTAACATGTGGCGTCACGATGCGACAGAAGATGCTATTTAGCGTCAGGATGCGACATGGGATGCTATTTAGCGGCAGGAGGCAAGGGGGCATGGGGCGCAATAGAAATAGCGCATTGCGTCCGGACGCTGAGTGGGTGCGTCGGGACGCAACTTCATCTTTGCTGATCGGCGGCTAGCCGGAAGTTAATAATCAACATGAAATTTACGACACATTTTTTTTTTTTTTTTTTTTTTTCATTACTCGCGTGCCGCCTTGTAGGCTATGGCGGGGGTTTAGATACATGCAAGACAGTAACCGAATAGTAAAATTTACAACACAACCGACACAACACAAAACCTATCAGCAACCACAACCTGATATAAACTAAGGTAGAAATATCAAAAGTCTATACTATTTGAGACGCTCTATCATTCTATGATATTTTCATGGCAAAATCTTTATTCATTGTAAAACTGAAAAGGTTCAAAGTTTTTTGACTTTCTTAGGAAATGTAGCAAATGTTACATGCCAAGCCCCATACGAATGGATTAGTCATCACACTCTCGCACCTGCCGGTGACTCTTATTTTTTTTTTTTTTTTTTTATTTCATTACTCGCATGCCGCCCTAAGGGCTATGGCGAGGTATAAATAAACTAGTTAATTACAGGTATAACGAATAAAATAAATGCTAATAATCACTCCTGCCCTGCCCATTCCAGTATCTCCCCGATGTTCGTATCCTTGTCTGGTTGTCTTAATCCTCCCGCTCCGTCTTTCATCTTTCCCTTCCATGTCTGACATTCGTTGGTTATGTGGGCTAGGTTCTCGGGTGCTCTCCCACACCATCGGCATTCCGGGGAGTCCGTCTTTCCTATGGTGTGCCTCCATTCTTTGAGTCCCTTGTTCCCTAGGATACCGGCCAGGGTTGCGATTCTCCTGCGGTTGTCTATTCTTTGAAGGGGTCGGTAGGACATACGGAGGCGGTTCCTTTCGTCGGCTGGTGACTCTTATTGTTGAAGGCCCCTGTACCATATTGATGACCATCCTTATATGCCCGCATAATACGAAGACACTTATTATAATAACGTTAAATAGAGATGTCTGAAATAGAAAAAAGGGCTTTGGGTATAGTTCCTCGTAGACCTGCAATAGACTCTGAAAAAACCTTCTATGAGTGGTGCGAGCGCGGGCAGCTGTAGACGTAAAGCGAGTGTGCAATGCGACCGTGTAAAGTGACCGTGGCTGAAGGGTGTCTATTTACGCTTATTGAGTTGAGTACGTCGCTTGCTTCTTTGCAATAGATACAGGAACATAAAGCGACATATATAGACAACTTTTGGTGATAACGAGAAATCCTCAAGTAGAGCAAAAACCTGAAAACAACATATGCAAACCTGCTTGCTCATGTCATGACGACAGACCATGATTATGTTTCAGTGCATATGTCAGTACGCTGTCATGATGAAGTAAAGAGAAGTAAATCTCAAGTAACAATGGTGTAACAGTACGCTGCATATCAAGCTATACGAATGATAATCCTTAACACTCCCCTACGCTGGAAATTTCCCAAATTTTCAGTGCTTGACAAATACAAAAAATTCAATGAATTCAGAGAGTATGCTATACAGATAAACCAAGACTTCGAGTAAATTTCTCAAACAAAGCAAAAGGAAGAGCTTTTGTAAAAACATCTGCCGGATTCTCTTTTCCTGCAATCCTATTCACTATGACCTTATTCTCTGCCACACATTCGCGGATAAAATGATGTCGTATATATATATGCTTGGTTCTGCCATGCAACGTGGGATTGTATACGAGACTGATTGCACTGTTGTTGTCAACATTGATGACTTTGCTGAAGTTGACATTGAATTTAGGAAGCTGAAGTTCTTTGATTAGACGTTGTAGCCAAATCGATTCCTTGCATGCCTCTGTCACTGCTATATATTCTGCTTCGGTTGAAGAAAGGGCCACAGTAGACTGTCTTTGGCTTTTCCATGAAATGGCTGCACCTGCGAGCATAAATACAAACCTAGTAATTGATTTTCGGGTATCCTTATCGCCAGCCCAATCTGAGTCTGAATATGAGATTAAGTGTGGTAGCGAATTCGCAGTGTAGATTAGGCCTATGGTAGAGGTTCGTTTAAGATATCTGAGAACTCTTTTAGCAGCTTGGAGATGTTTATCTGTGGGATTGCTTGTGAACCGTCCTAGAGTTGAGACCGAGAATGCGATTTATGGTCTGGAGCCGAGCATGAGGTACATTAGCTTGCCAACGATCTTTTGATAGAGTTGCTTATGCTGTTCGTTAAGCAGAACTTGATTTTGACCTGAATTTTGTACTAGTGACTGACCGGCTTCCATTGGAATAGTTACTCCATTGCACTCCGTCATATTGCATTCTCGCAGAATCTTTTGAGTATATTGAGTCTGATGCAGTTTTAGGATGCTCTCTTTTCGATTTCGTATCACTTCATAGCCAAGGAATTGACGTACAGGCCCCAGATCAGTCATTTTATACTTTCGACGAAATTGACTCTTGACCCAGTTGATGTTCTGCATGCTTGGTCCTATGATAAGAATATCATCAACATATATCAGAACGTATAGTGGAACCGATATATTATCATAGATATAAAGGTTTGGATCCTCTTCAGTTCTTCGAAAATTCAATGATCTTAAGAATGCATCAATATTCTGATACCATACTCGAGGTGCTTGTTTCAGCCCGTAAAGACTCTTCTTTAGCAAACAGACTTTATTAGCATCTTGTATGTAGCCTTTTGGTTGCTCCATATAAATTTCAGCATCAGTTAATTCAGGATTAAGAAACGTGGTTTTTACATCTTGCTGCTCTATTTCCCAATCATATGCAGCTGCCAATGCATAAAGAAGCCTTATTGTTGCCGATTTAGCAACAGGAGCAAAGATCTCCTCGTAATCTATTCCCGCGATCTGTTCATAGCCTTTGATCACTAATCGAGCTTTGTACTTAGTACCTTGAAGCATTGTTCCATTAGCATTCGTCTGTGTAATTGTTTTCTTTCTTAGTACCCACTTGCAGTCAATGACCTTCTTATTCAGTGGGCGAGATACAAGAGCCCATGTCTTATGTTCTAACAATGCTTAATATTCTTCATTGCAGGCCTCTATCCATTGTTTTTTGTTAGGACTCTGCATTGCTTGTTCGTATGTAATAGGTTCAACTCCTTCAGAGTCTTCTTGAGAGGTACTTACGACATTCAGTACTCGATTCAGTATGCTTGTCTCAGATTCAGATCATAGGGGTTTCTCAGTTTTCCAGCTCTGCGTCTCGTCAAAAATAATATTAGCTGCCATGACTATTCTCTGACTTTCGGGATCCCATAGCTTCCATATTTTATTCGTTTGCTCAGCGTAACCCAGCATTATATTTTGCTTGCTTTTGGGTTCTAGCTTTGATCTTTTTGCTTCTGGTATATGAACGTGTGCAATGCAACCAAATCTTCTGAGATGTGCTAAAGAAGGTTTCTTACCAGTCCACGCCTCGAAGGGTATACAACATCCCAAAACCGCCTTTGAGAGTGACCGATTCCTTAAGTAAACTGCTGTAAGTGCAGCCTCAGACCAGAAAACAGATGACATTCCGCTATCACTCAGTATGCTTCGCACATCTCAGTTATTGTCCTAATCATCCATTCGGCAACCCCATTCTGATGTTGAGTATAAGGTGTACATGGTTTCGAATGAAATGCCATGTTCTTGAAGAAGATTTTTGAACATGTCATTGTTGTACTCGCCAGTGCCGTTATCCGATCTCAGTCTTCGTATTTTGTATCCATTCGATTGTGCTTCCACCCATGCCTTGAAGATACGAAAAACATTGGTGATTTCCTGTGCCGTTTTTTGTCTTTAGAGGGTATACCCACGTATAACGAGACCAATCATCAATATAGATAATGAAATAAAGATCCTTATGAACGCTAGGAGGAAAGGGACCGCAGAGATCAGAATGAATGAGATTTAACAGTCCTTCAGCTCTCGTACTTGGACTTCTGTTCATAGTTACTTTTGGCTTTCCTTGGAGCACCCGCACCGACATCAACTTTTCCAGGACGAGTGCTTGGTCGTAACTCGGCGACCAGACGCTCCCCCGAGACCCAAATCACACCAAAGCGAAGCCCAGGACCGCCTGGCAAAGAATATCGACTTTGTTTGCAGAATATCGAACGTTTATAACCTTTCCCCCACGAAAAACGTTTTTACGACTTCGTGAGAGGAATTCTCATCCAAAACTATCACGACCCGGGGGCCTTGCACCATTGGTGCCAACGCACCCGGATTCTAGGACAACACTCGCAAGAGGTGTGGATACACGGCAGAAGATCATTACCGCTTTCGGAAACCGGCAGGAGAGATCGGAGCGATCAACACTGGCACAGCCACATGGGAGACACGTCTCGTGAGAATCGGACCTATCAGGGACGACAAGGCCTCAGCCACGGACTGAGGCGCAGCAAGTGGACAGCGGAGGAAGGGTACAGAAAGTGTCGGGCTTGAAAGGGGAAATGTTGGCAGGTTTCGGGAAAAAGAAGGGGGGTCTAAAGGGGTATAAGGGAAAGGGCATCGGGATCTTTGGTCCGTGCCCGCCAGGACAATGGGGAAAGAGAAGCATGGTAATTCATGGGGAGAGGCAATACACCTTGGAGGAGGTGACGAGCTGGGAGGAGAAGGACTTTTTCAAGAGAAAGGAGGAGGTGGGAGAACCAGGAGAAGGGAAAACGGTGGGGGAACTGCTACTCGAGGCATCCCAGAGGACAAATGTGTGGGAAGGAAAGAGGGTAGAAGAGGGGGAAGTCCTATCGTTGATGAATTTGTTAGTGGAAGTGGAAAAGAAGATGAGAGAAAAGGGGGAGGAGGTGATCACCTTCGGGAGGCAGGACTTGAGAGATCCGGTGAAGAGGAAGTTTATTAGGCACCTATTGACAGAGTGTCTGATGGGAACAGAATTAGACGAAGAAGCGTTGGACAGGGATCTGAGAGCAAGGGAGGTGGAGATGGTACAAATATGGGAAGAAAATGAGGAGGAATGCAGGGGAACGATTACGGTGAAGGACCTCAAAACGGGGGTAGAGGCCAGGAGGATCATCAACACACCGAGAAAGGAAAAAAGGGGAGGAAGAATCGTGAGGGAGGAAGGGTCGCCGTCGAGGAGGGGGGCCACGAGAAGGTGGGGCCCGACGCTCCTGGAGGTGATGGAGGATGTACAAGGGGTGAATCCATCTTGGGAGGAAGAATTGGAACCGAAGAGGAACCTTTTTGGGACACCGGCGCCGGGGGAGAGGAGGTTTATGAGCTTGGGAACGATTGAGGACTCACAGCCAGAAGGGGTAACCCCGAAGCCGAGCTTCGAGGTAGCGACAACACAACAAGTGGCACCGGCAGTGCCAACGATCCCGGTCGTGGACTTGACGGAGGTTACACAGACCCAGGAGGAGGGAGGAGAAGATACGCAGGAAGGGGAAACGGAGATGAGGGAGGAGGAGGAGGAGATGCAAGAGGGGGAGGAGGGAGAGGAGGATGAGGAGATGGGAGACGGAGAGGAGATGAGCGCAGAAGCAGGATTGGTAGACGCGGCAATCATTTTCCTGAGAAGAGCCCAGATGTGGGAGGTTGCCGAGAAGGAAAAGGGGAAGAAAGCGAGGGGAAAAATCATGAAGAAGGTCCGAAAGGCAGAGGGGGGAGTGGCGAAACTAATGGACGGATGCCTTGGGTACACATGGCAGGAGTTCATAAAGGAGGCGGGTGAACAGGATAGAAAGGGTAGGGGACTGTGGGTGGCGGAGGAACAGCTGACAGAAAATAAGGCGAAGGGGATGAGGATGTGGGCAGAGGACGTTCAGAAGAATGTCAACTCCGGGGAAGAAAAGGGGATGGTTGAGAGAGTAAAGAGGCTGGAGGACATGGTCGTGAGCATACATGCGCACATGGGACTGGCGACGACTGAGGAGAAAGACAGGGCAGAGAAGAAGAGACGGCAGGTAGAAAAGGAAAATAGGGAAAAGGAAATGGAAAGAGAAAGGCAGGCGGAGGCGAGAAGGATTGCGAAAAAGGCAGAGGAGCAGAAGAGGTTGGAGGAGGAGGAAAGGGGCAAGCAGGAGGCAGCGATCGAGGCTCATAACACCCTCGACGCACAACAGAGGCTGAAGAAGAGAGAGCTGCTGTTGGCCAAAGAGCGCGCGAGCAAATTGGAAAGGGAGGCGCTGGAATCCAGCAAGGCGGAGGATGAGAAGAAGGCAAGAGAAGCCAAAGAGGAAGCGGAGAGAATCGAGCGGGAGAATAGGGGATTCCTCACGGCAGAAGTCAAGCAGGAAGGGGAGGGTTGGCAAATCGTGGGGGGGAAGAAGATGAGGAAGATACAAGTCACCTCTCAGCATAAAGAGAGGGTGGTGGCAAAAGGGGAGGCATGGGAGAAAGAGAAAGAGAAGGGTATGAAAGTGTTCGAGCAGGCGAGGCGGGATTGGGAGGCTACGGAGAAAAAGCCCATGTTCCGAGTCAAGAAGCTGGACATACACGGGGAGGTATGCGTCTTCGAGAGGGTGTGGGAAGTCGAGGAGATACCTGCGGGGATGAAAGATGAGGAGGTGTTGAAGAAGTGTGACGACCTCATCAGGGCAATGTACAAGGATACAGTGAGGGTGTGGGTGGAAAACAAAAAGGCAGTAAGGCTGGTGATAAAAGGGGTACCGATGCAGAAGGGAGCAGTTACGGACAAAGAGGTCGCGGAGTTGGTGAAGAAGGAAAACCCGGAGCAAAAAGCAGGGAACCGGGGTCCGCATAGGTTTGCTTGGGCACCGAACCCACAGACGGCGAGGTCGAGTTCGGTGACGTTCGAGGTAGCGAATGCGGAGGAGGCGGAGAGGTTGTGTAAAGAGAGGGTGATGATCCTGGGGAAACCGAGGTGGGTACAACTTTGGAACCCAAAGGGGAAACAGCAGCAGGGGAGAAGACCGGAGATTAGACAAAATTGGAGAAGAGAGGAGGGAATGCCAGAAGGGGTGATAAGGATGCCACCACCAGCGAACGCTCCTAGGGGACCGAAAGGGAAGGGGGTGTATGCACAGGGAGGAGGCAAGGGGGGAGCGGCGCGAACACAAGACATGCAAGTCCAGCAGACGACGGGGGGGATTACATGCCTGGTGTGCCAGAAGAAGGGGCACGTCGCGAAAGAATGCAATGACGAGGGGGGGAAGGAGGCATTCAGGGCGATTACGGAAAAAAGGAAAGGAACGGGAGCTGGGGGAGGGGAGGGCTCAAAAAGGAAGAAGGCGGGGGAGGAGGGAGAGGGGGGAATAGTTTTTCAATGCCGGAAGTCAGAAGTAAGCGGAGGAGATTAGCGAGATTCTGAGGGAGGCGAAAACGAAAGCAAAAAGAAAGGAGAAGGAAGGAAGTTGGGACGATGAGGCAGAAGGCATGCAAGGGGTGAAGAAGGATGTGGAGGGCATTGAGGATTCCGCATGGGCACCCACCCTGGATGAGAGGACCGAAGCCCCGAAGTCCACATGGTGAAGTGGAAGATAGGATGTCAGAACGTGCAGGGCGGGGTGGCCAACACGCACGTGGCGTTGGAGTGGGCGAGTAGAGAGGGGTTGCATATGTTTTTTGTATTAGAAGCATGGGTAGAGAAGAAGGGAGGGAGCTGGGTAACGACGACCCACCCATCTTTCGACATAAAGTCGGAGGTGAGAGAGGGAACGAGGGTAGTGTTACACGTGAGCAAGGGGAGGATAGGGAAGGTGAGGGTGAGAGAAGAAGAAAAGAATTGGGTTTGGGCGGAGGTGGAGGGGACGAGAGTAGGGGGAGTGTACGTCCAGCCCAATTGGAAGAAAGAGGACATGGAGAACGTGCTAGGAAAGATAGAGAAGGAGTGGGACGGTGGAAAGGGGTCATTCTGGGGGATTGGAACGCCCACCATCAAGCGTAGGGTGGGGCGGGAGTGCAAAATAATGGGAGGGGGACGGTGATAAAGGAGTTCTTCTAAGGGGACGGATGGGAGCTGGTCAACACGGAAGGAGAAATGACGTGGAGGAGACAGAGGAGGGGGGTGATACAGGAGTCGGTCATTGATTTGTGTTGGCAGAAGGGGATGGGAGAAGAGGTGAAGGAGGGGATGCAACAGGTCTTTTTGAGTTCAGACCACGCAGCTATAGGCACGGAGTGGGAGAACACAGAGAGGGGAGGAGGAGAGAAAAGAAGGAGGGTGAATTTTGAAGAGGTGGAGGATTTGGTGGAAGACATGAAGGAGTGGGACGGGCAAAAGAAAGGGGAGTGGGTGGAGGGACTGCGGGGGGAAACCCCGTACGAGAAACTTCTGGACCTCAAGGAAAGGCACAGTCGGGAAGTGAGGGTATGCAGAAGGAGTAAGAAATGGTGGTCAAAGAAGCTAACGAGCCTTCGAAAGGAGGTGACGGCAGCGGGGAGAGGAGGGGTGGGTCAAGGAGCAAAGGGGATGGACCCAGAGAGGTATGAGAAATGGAAGCAGGCGAAGAGGACCCTCAAGGCGAACATAAAAAAGGATAAGGAGGAGGGCTGGAGGGCCTTCGAGGAGGAGATGGGGGAGAAGGATCCATGGGTGGTTGCTAGGGTAGCTAAAGACCCGTGGAGGTTGAAAGAGACTATGGGGAAGTTGAAGGGAGAGGAGGGGGAAGAGCTGAGGACGGACCAAGACAAGTGCGAAGCACTTGTCCTGAGGAATTTCCAGTGGGAAGAGAGACAGGGTAGGGAGGACGAAGGGGAGGAGAGTGGGGAGGGACCGGGATATGGGGTAGAGAAGATCGTGGGAATGCTGGAGGACGCCCTAAGGGGGACGAGCAATGTGTCGGCACCGGGACCCGATGGAGTATCATACAAGTTCTTGAAGCTGGTGATGAAGACCCCGTTAGGAAAGGAGCTAATGACACAGATGGCGGAGGAGATGGCGGCGGGGCGGACACCAAGAGAGTGGCAGTTAAGCAAAGTGGTCATGATTCCGCAGCCGGGGAAGGACAAGTCCCAGGTGAGGAGTTGGAGACCAATAAATTTGATTAACTGCGTGGCGAAGTTGGGAGAAAAAGTGGTGGCAAACGAGCTGCAGAGGGCGGACCGACTTTTCCATCGACACCAGTTCGGAGGCAGGAAAGGGAGGAACGCCGCAGAAGCAATGATGAGGGCCGTCACCAAAACGCAGAGGTGTCTGGCAAGAAAAGGGGGGTCAGTATGGAGTCTCGATGATGTGAGAGGGGGTTTCAATAACGTGAAAGGGGAGGAGGTTTTGGGCAGGATAAAAAGAGACGAGAGAGCGGGTAGGTGGGAGGGGTGGCTGAAAGGGTTCTTTAGGGAGAGAAGGTTTACGGTGGAGTGGGATGGGGTAGTCAGAGGGGAAGGAAGAGCAAACGTGGGGGTACCGCAGGGATCGCCGCTGTCACCAGTCATTTTCTTGATATGGTTGGCACCGATGCTGGAGGATTTGGAGGAGACACTGAGGAGGGAGTGCCCGGAGGTGGAGTGCGAGGTTCCGTCGTACGTTGACGACATCAATGTGACGGCGTGGGACTGGGAGGGGGAGATGGACCAAGAGAGATTGAGGGCGAAGCTGCGAAGGATAACGAAGGAGATAGCAGAGAAATTGGGGGTGCCGTTAGAGAAAACAAAGCACGAAGACATTGTCTTCGGCACGGGGAAGAGAAAGAGGAAGGAGGTGGAGAGAGTGAAGTGGCTGGGAGTAATCTTTAGTTCGACTCTAGACTTTGACTTCCATTTTTTTTTTTTTTTTTTTTTTTTTTTTATTTCATTAATCGCGTGCCGCCCTATGGGCTATGGCGATGTATATAGTCACACTAAGAGAAAAGGAAATTTAAGTACATGGTATTCGGACCGGGACCCTGAGCCTGTCTTATTTCCGGTTTGGCTCGTATTCCTCCGATCTCAGCCACCTCCCTCCCAGCCTAACCTTTCCGACCTCCACCCTTGTCTTTGTATACAACACTATCGAACTTGCCTTCTTTCCTTCCTCTTCAAGTGTCGTTTTTCTTCGCAACCATCTAATGCCCGTAGTCTTTTTTCCCAGTACTTGGTTGTCTTCTTCCAGCCATTTCCTCACCTTCTCCAGATCCTTCCTGGTGGCAACGCCGTGTATGACTATGCCTGTGGCTCGGAGGGGGGGTCGGCTGGTGTTGCTTGTCTGTTTGCGGGGGCAGGATGTTGCGGGGGGGCGTGATGGTGCGGGGGCGGGTGTCGGGGTCGGTGCGGGGGTCGGTGTTGGTGTTGCAGGGGCTAGGGGAGTCTCCTGCTCTTCGACCGGGACAGAAGTGTTCTTTCTCGCCTTCTTTGTCCTCTTTCTCCTTGGGGTTGTCTTTCTTGGGGGGGTCGAAGTCGTCGTTGTGGCTCTCTCGGGGGTGGGCTCTTCCGAGAGGAGCACGTAGTAGTTGTGGGAGCTTGGGGCTCCCGGTGTTTCTTCCTCCGGTACGTCCAGGCACGTGATGGGGCTGAACCCCAGAGGTGGTGGTGGCGACGCCGGTGGCTCAATGGCCGGGATGTCGATTGTCACGATGGGGCTAAGCCCCAGTGGCTGTGTCGGTGGCTCGGCTGGTGAGGGCGGGGAAGGCGGTTCTAGTTCGATGTCCTCTAGGAGGTTGTCCGTGAACCTGATCCCTATGTAGTCTTTTTTCCCCGGGGCTTCCGATCTTGCTCCTGCCCCATAATATGCCCATTTCCAGAGCTCGGCGAGGGTTAGAAAGAAGGTTTCCCTTCCCTCGGCGGTCATATCCTCCCAGGGTAACACTCGAGGCCTCATGTTGCGAGGCGGTGGGTTTCTACCTCTTGGTGGCATTGTTTCGTTGTTCAATTGTCGTTGTTCGATTGGCTGTGTAGTGCTTATCCGGGAGTGCCTATTGGATCTTGGCGTCGACGTGGTGTGGTTGATGTGTGTGGCAACGGCGGTGGTGAGCTGAAAATTCCTCGAAACTTCACCCTCAGGGGGAAAATTGCGCTATCGGTTTTTGAGGATAAAAATTAGATCAAACAACTCAGCTCGCTGAGCGCTTTCGATCTATGTAGATTTCAGCGGGGGGGACGTTGTGGTTGTGGAGTTGCTTCCAAACGCTCGTCCTGAGGTGGTTGTTGTTGTTTGTTTGACTTCCATTGGAAGGCGAGGATAGAGAAGGCGAGAAAGCTCACGGGAGCCATGATGGGGGTGGGCGCGGGGCAGTGGGGAATGAGCCCACGGAGCTGGCGACAGTTGTACACGGGGATGATCAGAGCGGTGATGATGTGGGGTTCGGAGATAGGATGGAGGGGGCAGAAAGAGTGGAGGAGGGAAATGGAAAAGATTCAGTACCAGGTACTGAAAAAGGCCACGGGAGCTGTCCACGAAGCAGCGATGCAGAAAGTCAACTGGATCGCCGGAGTGGAGAGTGCGGAGACAGCATTAGACGCTGCACAGGCGCGGTTTGTAGCGAGGAGTATGGGGGACCCGGAGGGTTGTGGAGACATCTGGACCGCGGACTTCAGGGGGGAGGGGGACGTGGAGGAGCGGGGTCGGGACTGGAAGGATTGGAGCGCGGGGTGGGTGACGCAGAAGAAGGATGGTTTCGAGTCGGTAGCGGGGAGGGTACAGAGCACAGTGAGCTTCGTAATGCCGGAGGGGGTAGACGAAGTGTCATGGGGAGGGAGATGTGCGAAAGTGGAGATAGAAGAGGCCAATAGCGAAGGTCGCAAAGGGGGGGGAGCGGAGGAGTGGGAGTCAGCGATCTTCTGGGCAACACAGGGGGCAGGGGCCGTCTATACGGACGGCAGCATGAATGAGAAGGGGAGAGTAGGATGGGGTTTTTGAAAGTGGGACGGCGGGGGAGGAGAAGAGATGGGGACGGGGGCGACGGTGTGGGACGGGGAGGTGAAGGGGATGAGAAGGGGGTTGGAACGAGCAGTACGTTGGAACGAGCAGTACCGGCACCGGCGAACGTAGTCGTCCTAACTGACTCACAGGCAGCAATCGCGGCAGTGAAGAAGGCGGGGAGACTAGGGAAAGCACGAACCGGAGACCTAAGGAGGGTGGTAGATGAAATCGCAGAAAGAAGGAGAAGGGGGGGGGACGTCAAGCTGATGTGGGTCAATGCACACATTGGTGTCGCCGGCAACGAGGCGGCGGACGTCGAAGCAAAGAAGGCGGCGGACAGGATAGGGAGGTCGGTGGTGACAGAAGGAGGGCTGCGGCAGAAATGGAAGCGACTGCGCGTGGCGGAAAGAAAAGAAAGGGGGTACGGGGGGGGCGCAGTGATGGAGTGGAGAAGGGGGGCCGCAACGGCGTTCACGAGGTTGAGAACGGGAAAGGGGGTGGGGAAGGAGTGGGAAATAAGGATCGGGAAAGCGATGGAGAGGGGTGTATGTGCATGCGGGAAAAGGCAAACGGCGGACCACCTGGCGTTCGGGTGTGAGGAGGTGGAGTACCTGGAAGGATGGGGAAGGTGGGAGGATATTGACGACAAGAAATGGATGGTGGAACAGGAGAATGGGGAGATGGTGAATGCGCTGGGAGAGGTTTTTGGTTCGCTGAAGGTGTAGGGGGAGGGGGCGAATTTCCGTTTGGTAGTAGGTGGCGGGGGAAGAAAGACGTAGCTATTTTTAAGTGCCTCGGGGAAGTGGGGCGGGGAGGGGTTGATGTTTTCGTTTGTAGAGATGGCGGTAGAAGATTTAGGTAGATAAGCCTGCCTCCGGGCTTTGAGGGTCTAGACCCAGGGGCCCTGCCATGGTGAACAGCAACAAGCGGGGTCACGTGAAATAAAAAAAAAAAAGCTTTCCTTGGAGGCATGCTTAGTAGACTGGATTTGGTAGATAAGTAGTAGCAATTCTTATTCCTTGAGCTCCATGGTAAGCTAGTTCTTAAACTGTCTTAGTATATAAATATCCCAGACAAGAGTATTACAGTATCAGCGTAGCTGTTAAGATATCAGACTGAGAGGTTAATGTGAACTGTGAATTTGGAGCTGTTGAGATATTAGGCTCAGAGATTAGTATAAGTTGTGGGTTCGATAGAGACTAAGCCAACTCATATTAAATAATATAAAAAGTAAGTATATATAAGATAAAGCTATAGAGTCTACATATACTATATTCTATATTAGGAAGTAAGAAAGTTTGTACTCTCAGTACTATAAGTACTATAATGCTAAGGTACTAGAATATAAACTCGACTCTATAATACTATACTCTGGCTCAGCATGTTACAAACTCATGAGATCATACTACCATATCTCCAATATGTAGAGTATACTTTATTGAATGACTCTTTAGGGATGTAGTTAACTTAATAGGCCTTACTCTGCTATGGCCAGGTACTATAAGCAAGGTTATATGATTTAAAAAAAAAATAAAAAAAATCAATAGGCCTCGTTCATAATACAGATAACCTAATAGGCTGTTTCATAATATTAGTCACCTAGTACATCTCATTGATAAGACAGGTGACTTATTGAGTCTCATTGGTAATATACATAACCTAGTAAATATCATTGAGTATGTTGTTAATATAATTGAGCTTATTAGAGATACATATAATCTAGTAGATATTATCAAGTATACTATTAATATAATTGAACTTATTAAGAATGTATGTAACCCTAACCCTATTATATCCCTTTAGAGTGTCCAAACTCTTCGGCCTAGGGTTAAGATTTAGTTACTTTTACATATTTAGGGGACACGTTGGGTACTAATGAGGGGTGATGATTTATAACATATATATATATAAGTAAAGAGTTTGCCACTTGATTAGATTTGCCTATGTTACTGGCACATCGACAGCTCATTGATCTATAGGCACCTGAACCTCACGCCCGCGAGATTGCTGATACACAGGCGCATCGACTGGCGCCTGAACTGCTCATCGACTGGCTCCTAAATCTCGCGCCCGCGAGGTTGCCCACACGAAGGCACATCGACACCTCATCGATCTATAGGCAGCTGAACCTCACGCCCGCGAGATTGCTGACACGCAGGCGCATCGACGGGCGCCTGAACTGCTCATCGACTGGCCCCTGAATCTCGCGCCCGCGAGGTTGCCTACACGAAGGCACATCGACAGCTCATCGATCTATAGGCAGCTGAACCTCGCGCGCGCGAGATTGCTGACACGCAGGCGCATCGACGGGCGCCTGAACTGCTCATCGACTGGCCCCTGAATCTCGCGCCCGCGAGGTTGCCCACACGAAGGCACATCGACAGCTCATCGATCTATAGGCAGCTGAACCTCGCGCCCGCGAGATTGCTGACACGCAGGCGCATCGACCGGCGCCTGAACTGCTCATCGACTGGCCCCTGAATCTCGCGCCCGCGAGGTTGCCAACACGAAGGCACATCGACAGCTCATCGATCTATAGGCAGCTGAACCTCGCGCGCGCGAGATTGCTGACACGCAGGCGCATCGACGGGCGCCTGAACTGCTCATCGACTGGCCCCTGAATCTCGCGCCCGCGAGGTTGCCTACACGAAGGCACATCGACAGCTCATCGATCTATAGGCACCTGAACCTCGCGCCCGCGAGATTGCTGACACGCAGGCGCATCGACTGGCGCCTGAACTGCTCATCGACTGGCCCCTGAATCTCGCGCCCGCGAGGTTGCCTGCACGAAGGCACATCGACAGCTCATCGATCTATAGGCAGCTGAACCTCGCGCCCGCGAGATTGCTGACACACAGGCGCATCGACTGGTGCCTGACCTGCTCATTGACTGGCCCCTGAATCTCGCGCCCGCGAGGTTGCCCGCACGCAGGCACATCGACAGCTCATCGATCTATAGGCAGCTGAGCCTCGCGCCCGCGAGATTGCTGACACACAGGCGCATCGACTGGCGCCTGAACTACTCATTGACTGGCCCCTGAATCTCGCGCCCGCGAGGTTGCCCACACGAAGGCACATCGACAGCTCAAGGCATTAATAGTTGGTAAGAGCCAACTTAGTACTGGAGTCCTAATCTCGCGCGCGCCAGCCTCTTGGTTGGGGATATAACGTCACACTCAGCGCGTTCATGTTCGAGCCTGCATGAATCCAATACTACAGTTGCAGTTGTTCTCGAGAACAACACTGGTTACGAGACTAGTACTTTGTTCAAACTTTAGGAATTTCATCCGTACACAGAGATAGTACAACGCGTATTCAAGGCACCAATTTTCTGGTATCTAGCATAACTTGGCGCGGCGCGAAGTAACACATACCTCCATCATGGAACTATATAATTGGTAGACGTTCTGGTGGGAGTCTTTCAAAATACAAATCCCGTTAGCATTATATTATGCAAATACTAGGTGGTTTTACAGTCAATTGCCATCGAGTTCGAGGTTGAGTTAGCGTACGCCAACTCACCCAGAGTTCGCGTACGCCAACTGAGCTGGCGCTGGGTCCTCCAGTGAGTTCGCGTACGCCAACTCAGTTGGCACTGAGCCCTCCAGTGAGTTGGCGTACGCCAACTGAGCTGGCGCTGGTGACTGAACGTCGACCCTGAATTCCGGATTCGCACTTAGAATAAGGAGGGCTTCGTCACGTAGGAAAAACAAGAAAGAGCTTCTGAAGGAATAAAGAAGATCTATACCGTTAGGTCCGTACCGTTGGGTCCAATAAGTCTGATTGATTAAAGAGATGCAGAATCAAACAGGATTATATACATAATGAGCATTGCATGACGTGACTGCAGAACCATGACTAGACAGGCAGGTGTAACATATCAGGCAGGTGCGGAAGTAACGGAATGCATGGCTTGCAACTAAGCGCTGTGGCGTGAAGTTGGTACTGTGGCGTTATTGCATGATTCAGACACATAATAGCAACGGAGTGTAGATCATGTGTATGTTAAATGAAAGAACAGAACAGCAACCAATAAACAGACGAAACAGCAGTTAGAGGAAACGTATCCATTAGTAACAGTAACAGGAAGAAACGTATCCATTAGTAACAGTAATAGAAAAAACATATCTATTAGTAACAGCAACATACGGGTAGCGGATGTTGATAGACAGCTCAACACGGGTGGCGGATGTCATGTTTCGACAGCTGGGTCCTCCAGTGAGTTCGCGTACGCCAACTCAGCTGGCACTGAGCCCTCCAGTGAGTTCATACTGCGATGTTGCCAAATTGAGATAATTATCCCCTGTAAGGGCACTAGATATATTTGGCCAATTGTGCATATATCAAGTATATTAAGCATGCGCATCTGAAAAAGCACTCAATTTCCCCAACCCGGAGTGGAAATTCACTCTCTGACCATGTGCATGAGATATTGGGCATATTGAGTATATTGAACGTCTTACACATATTTGCCACATGGATTAGATATTGAGAATATATTACTATATACATGAGATATTGTGTATAATTATACATTGGACTACGTGAATGAGATATTAGGTATATTACACATGTTGATTGTATGCGTAAGATATGGAACATGTTGAACGTATAGTATATAATGAGTGCATGCATGAGATGTTAGATACATTTAGTATGTTGTGAGGTATCCGACGTTTTTTCACATAACTCCACTTGCAGCTATTTAGTATAGTAGGGTAGGTATCCAATGAAAATGACCCAATCTCTACATACGCTTACAAGCACGACGACGACATTTTTGATGCATTTACTATGCGGAAAATGGTCTATCTTCCACATGCGTAACGAGGGCATTGGCGACAAGGGCATTGGCTTCGAGGGCATTGGCGACGAGGGCATTGGCAATGAAGAGGCAATTTTCAACGTATTTAACATGCGTATGCTACACATGCCCAATGAGGGGATTTTTGATGCATTTCGCATGCACAAATGGTCTACTATACTAGACAGAAAAATAAGTATTTGGACAGGGCATAATGCATATTATGCGCTATACGGTATTTGAGCATATTTTCGTATGGACACCCTATCACGAAATTTGGACTGTCTTATGGCTATCACCAGCCAAGCATACGAAAATATGCTAGTTTCTGCCGAATACTGCATGGCGCATAAATATGCATTTGTCCCCTGTCCAAATATTTATTTTTCTGTCTATGATAGTACGGTAAGCCAGTTCTTTAGCTAGGTGGAAATCACATTGCGGCTCTTACGTCATGAGTAAGGGTGTCAAAAATGCCTTCGAAGCGCATGTATGGAATAGACCACTTTGTATATATTAAATACGTCGAAAATTGGCTCCTCACGAATGTAGAAACATCAGGAAAAAGGGGAGTTTGCACCCTCAGTGCCATGAGCGCCAGGGCGCTGCTATTGCACTGCGAAAGTGTGCTGCCATTGCGGTACTACTTCCCATACCAGACATGCATCTCATCATGCCAAGAAACCATGGGCGACCGTAGCTCCATGGTTTCTTGGCATAGGTGCTAATCAGCAAAAAAGAGGTTGCATCAGCAGCAGCGTCACGACGCACAGTTTGTGCCCTGAGCGCCCATACATTTCTGGCCTTCTGACTCTCTGGCTTGGTGCGCCCATCGTAGTCTATCACAAAAGGTAGTTTACACCCTCAGCGCCCACAAAGCAAGTAATCCTGCCGCCAGCGTTGCGACATGCTCAACGTGCTCACAATGTCCCCATTGCGCCCACAACGCAAGTAATCCTGCCGCCGGCGTCGCAACGTACTTAACGTGATCAAAATGTCCTCTATTGTGTCTATAATGCAAGTAATCCTGCCACTGGTGTTGTGACATGCTCAACGTGCTCAACATGTCCTCCATTGCGCCCACAATGCAAGTAATCCTGCCGCCCAGTGTTTCCAACGGGCCGGCCTGGACCGTGAAAACCTAGGCCTGGGCCTGGCCTGATCTTTCAGGCCGGCCATGAGGTCGGCCTGGGCCGGTCCAGGCCGCCTGAATGTTTCAGGCCGGTCCAGGCCGTCCAGGCGGGCCCAGGCCTGTCCAGGCCGGTCCAGGCCATTCAGGCCAGTCCAGAACAAAGAGTGAAAATAATGTCGCTATATACATGAGAGAATAAAAGATAGTGAATGAATACGCGCGTATCTGAAAGAATAATAGGTGGCGAAATAAATACACCTGGAAAGAATGGGAGATGGTGAAATAAACTCATGCGATATTTGACCTCAATCGGAGAGAAGAATAGACTGCGAAATAAATACACATAGAAAGAATAATAGTTGTAAATAAATGGACGCGATATGTGACCTAAATTTGAAAAAGTAATAGCTGGGCGAAATGAACACACGCGGAAAGAATAATAGGTGGTGAATAAATACGCGCGATACGTGACCTCAATTTGAAAGACTAATAGGTGGGCAAAATAAATACACGTGGAAAGAATAATAGGTGGTGAGATGAATAGCCGGGTATGTGACCGCAGTCCCTACGCGTGGATATTTGTCGGGGTTTAAATACTAAAAAAGTATACCTAAATGGTCTGGACCGCCTGGACCGGTCTGGACCAGCCTGAACCGTCTGAAACGGCCTGAATAGCATCAACCAATCAGTAACTGCATTTTGGCCTTTAATCTTTTTTTTTTTTTTTTTTTTTTTTTTTTATTTCATTACTCGCATGCCGCCCAACGGGCTATGGCGAGGTTTATATTTAAAACGAAAGAAAAGAAGTCAAGATCTCTACTCCTAACTCCATGTGGTACCCGCGGACTCTTCACTATCGCGGGTGGCGCCCGGTACAATCCCCTACTTCCGTCCCCTCTCCGGCTCATACCGGACCGACTTCAGCCATCGCTCACTCAGTCTCACCTTGTCAACCTCCATGTCCTTGCCCAGATAAACCACCACTGAACTCGTCTTCTTGCCCTCCCCTTCCAAAATCGTCTTCCTCCTCAGCCAGCGAATACCGGTTACCCTTCCCAAATCCCGGTTCGCGGCCTCCAGCCACGCCTTCACCTTACCTAAATCCTTCCGCAAGGCGATTCCATGTATGACGATGCCGTGTTTACCTCTGGTGGTGGCATCGGGTTGGCCTTTGATCATCGAGATCAGCGCCTTCGATCATCGAGATCAGCATATATCCCTGAAATCATGACAACCAATTAGCAGCCGAAGCACTGCCTTGGCCACATATCTATAATTTTAGACCATATAATGTACGTAATAGTTAACTGAATTGAGCAATTTCCATTATGATAGCTAGCAATAGGTGATCTTGCGACTGTGCGTATACATGTAAGATGGTCATGATAACCCTTAAATAGTTTTACAGAGTGTAGGTACTATAGGTGCGAAACTGAGAGGATGGAATTGAGAAGATATGGACTGCGAAAAGTGGAAGGAGAATGTAGTGCACTCTGCTATGGCAGGATGTGTGAGTTAGATTCAGCGGGTGCCTACCTCTACATAGATGATTAGAATGAGAACACAGAACGCAGTTAAAACAGACAGCAAAATGAACTGAAATCTCTAGTAAAATAATTCCCTTACTGTAGTTCACCACTTTCCCGGACACCCACTTTCCCGGACACATTTACCACCAAAACTGCGCAACTTTCGCACTCAATATCTCAACAACCATAACAGCATTTGTGAACGCGCTTTGTATAGCTATAGACAAAGTGTAATTCTTGCTATCTAGCACTTTTTCTTCATCAAAAATTGTGGGTGCAAAGGGATTATGGCTTGTCGCATTTTTGTTGGAAGGCTTGGCATTTATTTGTATGGGATCTCCATACAAAACGTTCATAAGACTTGAATATAGTCCTACTCTTCAACGCTAATTACAATAGCTATGATAGTATATGTCCAGAATCACCTGAAGAGTTATAGTAAGGTGCTGCATTTAGTTTACTTTCATTTGTTGAATTGTAGAGTTGGTGTACAACTATTCTACTTTTGGGTGTGTTTCTCATACAAATGGTTTCTATGGGAAATATGAATACTGTGAATGATTTCACAACCACTACAGGTATTACCTAACTACGTTGCTCATGGTTTCCAACTGAGTGATCCTATTGAATGTGAGGGTCTGAGTTTTTTTCATGAATTGATTGCATGTGTAGCATGCAGAATTCGGGGGCGGTGACATTTGTATGGAGATCCCATACAAATAAATGCAAGCCTTCCAACAAAAAATGCGACAAGCCATAATCCCTTTGCACCCACAATTTTTGATATGAAGAAAAAGTGCTAGATAGCAAGAATTACACTTTGTCTATAGCTATACAAAGCGCGTTCACAAATGCTGTTATGGTTGTTGAGATATTGAGTGCGAAAGTTGCGCAGTTTTGGTGGT